>JAOUZG010051635.1:349552-405840 GCA_026289955.1 Argiope argentata | reverse complement strand
TTTTCAGAAAGAATTAGAAACTAGAACTCCATTTTCATTTTTAATTAAGAATTACGTATTTATCTTATGTATTTATTGTTATATTTAACAAAATATTTCTTTTAAAGAAGCGGAAAGTCTTCGATACAGAAAGTTGTTTTCCATAAGATGTCGCCTAATGAAACATTATTTCTGGAGAGCACTAATAAAATAGTGAAAGATGGTAAGTTTTTTACCCCCTTTTTGAAATAGTAATGAAAAAAAAATTATTGGCAAATATTAATAAAAAATACAGTTAATTAAAATTTATCTTGTATTTCAGCTTTTAGCTTTGAAATATGCAGTTAAATAATTCATGATTTCATTCAAATTTCTGATTTTTAAAGCAAAATGTGTTAATATATATATTTTTTTCTGAAAAATTAATAGAAATAAAATATGTTATTTAGGTTAAAATCTGATTATTTAATTTTCAGGAAAAGCATGGTTTTGCATTTGTTGAATTTATCTTTTGAATCTATATTAATGTGTTTTAATCAGTATTTTATATGTATATATTGTTTGGCAATAAGGGAATCCTGATTCACAAAACTAAACCTTTAATTTTCCTGTAATCTATTATAGTTTGTTTAATTGATAGTCAATACAGTTGTTATAGGTGAGAATATTTAAAAATAATTTTCATATTATCAAAATAGGCATCTTGCATTATAATTTAGAATTTACATAAATTTTAGAATAATTGAAATTTTAATTTCGTCATTGCTTTATGCATTTTATTTGAGTAATTTTTTTTTTTTAGATATATCAAACAGTTCCTTTGTTCAATTTCAAATCTGGGATTTCCCTGGTCAGATAGATTTCTTTGATCAAACTTTTGATTCTGAAATGATATTTGGTGGTACTGGTGCTCTTGTTTTTGTTATTGATGCTCAGGTGTGTATATCTTTATGTATTAAGGTAAAAATTTCTTTTCAAAATCATTTTGTATATACTTTGTTCTTAAATACAAATTTCCATTTGTATTTCAGTATCTATTAATCTTTAACTCGGAATAACAAATGTTAGCCTGTGTGATGTCTATGAACTGTATTGGATTCAACACCAGTATTAATTTAGCAGAAAAAAAATCATATTAACACTTTGAAATGTCTTAAGATTTTTTTAGACAAAATTATATATAACAAATTAATACAAAATGTATTTTCTGAATTGTTATGCAAAAGATTATGCACACATGTATTTTATAACTTTTGAATTATATCTAATCTGAGGCTGTTAAATTTGAAACTCAAATTATTTTATGTAATTTCAAATTATTTTTGTATAAGAATTCAAATTATTTTATGTATAAGATTCAATTAATGTTTTATGTAATATTTTTTAAATCCTATAATTGATATTGCTACAAGTGGGGGAGTGCAGCGGAAGTGCACTGAAGTTGGCAACATTTTATGAGAAGCTTCAGGCCAGCTGGGCTTGTTTGGCTATAGAATAGTCTAGTAGCCCCTGGATCATACATGAAGTGCCGTGTTAAACGTTGCCAACTTCGGCGTGATTCCATGGTGCTTGCTCGCTTGTAACATCATTCAATCCGAAACCGCTATGCTAAAAATGTAACAATATAATATGCATCTAATTATATATATCTATTGAATAAATTTGGTTACTGATTATAGACATCAATATTTTCAATTTTGGGTATTCAAATTTGATATGAAGATTCATTAGACGCTAATGGTACTATGATGTTTTTATAGTTTCTTTTATAGATTTTTTTCCCATTTACATGAGATTGGTAAAAGCGATATATAGCTTTCTATACTAATAAGTAGTATCTATTATTGTTTTTCCCCATCTGTTTACATAATTTTATTACCTGCATTTCTTTGTGAACTTAATATTTGGAATATTGATTATTTGTATAATAGACACTCTTTTAGCCTAATTTGACTAAAAACAAGCTTAATTACAAGAAAAAAAATTAAACATGGGTAGGCAGATAAATGTTCAAATCCTACTCATCCATAATGTTGAAAAAGTGCTTTAACTAAAAAAGGCTTTTATACATATTTTCTTGTCTGACAATGCAGTGTAATACTGTAGAAATATTACCATGAAAGACCAAAATCTGGAGAATGTTTGGTACATTTTGACAACAGAGAATGTCTATGTATAGCAAATACTTCGGTGAAAGGCTGAATATACAATTGTGTTCTTATATATTCGGAACTATCAGCAATCACCATTCACTGATGGTGAATGTTTGGAGAAAAATTTGTTTTAGTTCATACTTTATTATTAAAACATATTATGAATGATAAATATCAAAATAGGAGAAAGCTATAGTAATTAAACTTAAAGCTAATAAAATGATTGTATTAAAACTATTAAACTTAATTATGTGACTGATTCTTTACCATATTATTTGCTAATATGGTACATTGAGTTTTACAATTGTACTTAGTATTAAAACATTTCATTTTATAATGATAGTGTGTAGAGCCTTGCCCTCCACTTTTCAAATGAGCTGCAGTGAATTCTGTCAGCAACATTTTGTAAGGAAATCTCATCTATGGAAAGTAACTTTTCTTTACAAATTACAAACTGATTGCTGGAATAAAAATATTTCAGGGACCATTTTTGTTTGCTATTTTATAAAAGTAGGAGTCTTCTATTCCAATAACTGCCAGCACATTGCGTGTATCTGTATGACAGCTGTTGACATCAAAGACTTGTATTCTTGTTGTGGTGTTGCCTCTTTGTTGATGTTTTATTTCAACACACACTAGATCATGTTGATGATTGTCAACAAGCATCAATGATAGTCTGAATATATAAAAATATAATAAAATATTCAATCTTTCACTGATGTATTTGGTGTATGTTGAAATTCTCCCATTTTGGGACATTTTCAGCAACAGAAATATTTATCTACTTTACTACTACTCCAAATATATACTACTATTCAAAAAATTTATTTAAAGGGAAAAGAATCAACATTAAAATACCAAATTTTATATCATACTTAATTGTTAGAAGTATCAGTTTTACATGTTATGAATGATTGTAGACCTTTTTAAAAGAAACAAAATGTTTATGTAAAATGCATTTTATAATTATTTCACCTAATTTTACTGTACACTGGTGGTTGGTAATATTAACGTGCAAGAATATGCTTCATACAAATAATATAAAATTGTTTTTTATTTTTTGAAAAATTCCTTGATAAATAGCTGCTCTCTTTTAACTTTCAAAAAATAAAATTATTCTGCATTTCTTTAAAGATAATTATTTTTCCTTGAGCCGTTGTTAAGAATTTATTGCAAATTATTTTACTCCTTGTAATTGTATATTATAGTTAATTAATGTTGAAAGATAAAAAAAATAACTACCATTATTGATAATTAATACAGTTAGTATTAATATTATCTTTTTATATTTTTGGAAAGCATAAAACACTTTTTAATGTTTCCAACAAAAATCCCATCTTAAAAAGCGTGTTCAGTTTTTTCCCCATCTATAATCTAATGGTTAAGAGAGTTGATTTTCAAATATATACAGCAGAAAGCATAAAATTTTCAATGCAAATTTATCTGTTTGCATCTATTTGAAGTTGCATGTTGCTTTATCATTGTGGAATATAAATTACAGATGCTATAAAACCTTTCAAAAGTATTGCTTGTATTGAAAGTTTTGAAAGAACAATAAAAAAATTTAGACCGAGAATCTGAATTGTGAAATAAGAATTCAACTTTTGAATCAAATATCTTGTGTAGTTTTCAAAAAAATATTCACTATTAAAATTTTTTAACTTCTGATATTTAGACAGAAAATGGCATAATGAAACATTTATGTCATAGTACAGTGTGATTGCAGGAATAAAAATAGTAAAATTACTCGGAGAATTTTTTTATGTTTTCATTATTTTCATAATAAAACATTTAAAATATACTGTAATGCAAATATATTTTGCAAGAAATATAACCAAGGAATAAAAATTATAATGCATAGCCTCTAAATAGTTTTCATTTTAAATGTAAACAGAAAAATATTTCAGGATGAATATATTGAAGCATTGGATAAGCTGAAAATGACTGTAGCAAGAGCACAGAAGGTAAATCCAGAAATTAAGTTTGAGGTGTTTATACACAAAGTTGATGGTCTAACAGATGATCATAAAATTGAAACTCAAAGAGATATTCATCAGCGAGCAAATGATGATCTCATTGATGCTGGTTTAGAAAATGTCAATTTGAGGTAATCTTCTCATTAAGTTTTAATTATTTTGTTGTAAGAAATTTTTAAGCAATAATGTTATTTGAAATATTACAACATCAACATTTCTAAGACTATGATACCTGCAAATAACAATTTTATGCAATCCATTAAAATTGTATACTTTTCTGAAGAATTTTGAATGAATTATTTGACTTGAAGATTGTACTTCTTTAATGTTTTCACCAATGAATTTTTTATTTAGTAATGAAAATATGTCCCCCATCTCTCTTTCTCTTTAAATTTGTAAGTTTTTTTTTAATATTTAAAGTCGTAAAAACAATTAATTTTAAATGTCATTTCTATGAAATTTTGACAAAATAATTGATGATAGCTTTTTAAAAATTTATACCTCTGTACTTAAAATTTTTTTTTTGTAAATTTTTGTTTTGAATAATAATTATTATTTCATTTTACTGCTTTTTTTTATCCATGTGTTTTTCTGATATTTTGTATATTTAGGATATTTGTTGGTGCTTAGAACTATTACATAATATTCTCATATGGTATTTGATAAAATTTTAAGGCTTTACATTAATTAACATTCACTGCTTCCTTTTGGCCTGTAAGTCTTGATTTAAAAATTAAGATCTTTATAGATGTCGAAGGAGTACTATACTGAAAGGGTAAGTACTAAACTGATAGATAAATTTACTATGTGCAATCAAATTAATTTTTTTATTAAAATGGTATTTTTTGTTTTTAAAGCATTTAAGTATACCATTTCACTGAAATGTTTAGAGAATTCTTATTAATTACTTATTTATTATTTTATTAGTTAATTACATTCTGATTATTTCTTCAGTAGTAATTAGGCTTAAACTTATGTATTTTCCTCTCCCCCCTAATATGTATAATATGAATTTATCTCTTTTGCAATATGTCATCTTATAATATTTGAAAATACTATAATGTAGATAGAAATTTTATCTAGGACAAGCATGTACAACCTATGGCCCGCAGGCCAAAATTGTTGTTAATAAAATAAAACTAATTTAAAATGAAATGAGTCTTTTTCAAATAAACAGGATAAAAATCTGATACGAAAATGAGTTTTTCATCAGAATAAATAATGTACAGTTGTTTATAAAATTTATTTACTTATTATTACAGAGCTTTTCAGTTTGTTCCCTCCTTGGCTACCTGCAAGTACAATTTTCGTTTTGGAGGAGCTCACGGATGTGAAAAATTTCCACACATGAAAATGCAGCATTAGAATCAAATTCAAATCTTGTGTAAAGCATTTGATGATCGGTTTTCTAATTTTGAAAAGTACCAAACAAAAATTGATGTATTTTCTTCTCCACTTTCTGTTGATATAAATCTAGTGGATGAGAATATGCAGTTAGCCTTAATTGATTTACAGATTTCTGATTTTTCCAAAATTTAATTCAAAGAAAAACCGGTATTAGAATTTTATATAGATTTACACAAGGAATTTTGTGCTTAAAGCTAAATGTAGCTGCATGTGCAACTTTCTTTGGCAGCACTTACATTTGTGAGCAAACTTTCTCATTAATGAATTTAAACAAATCAAAAATAAGAAATAGAATAGCAGATGAGAACCTCTATTTTGTTATATGTATTGCTACATCTAATCTTAAGCCCAAGATAAAATCAATTACTTCAATTATTCAGTCCCAGCCACCTCATTAATTTTTAGTAATTTTGATTAATAATTTTTTTCTCAAAATTTAAATTATGTACTCTTTATAATTACCGAAATGTTTTCCTCTGTTATTCTATTTCAAGTTTGCCTCCTTTTTTAAGTAAAGCAGTTTAATCATAGATATAATGTTTGTGTTTTATTTATTTATATTTTGCACGATGTGTGCATTAGTAAAATAAGTAAAGTAATAGTTGTAATTCATGAGTATTGCCACAACCCCCCCCCCTAGTATTTTTATGTTTTTTTAATGTTTTAATATTCATGTGCTGTTTCGGCCCTCGTCATGATATCTTTTCATATTTTGGCCCCTCATCCTGAAAAGGTTGTGCATCCCTGATCTAGGATATGAATTGTACTATGATTTAAACATATTTTTTGATGCAAAAAGGTTGTTACACATTTTTCACCATTTGTGTATATGTTAATTTTTGTATTTATTTGGCGTCCTATCATTAATGTTTATTTTTTTTCTCTTAATTTTATTTCAGCTTTTATCTTACTAGTATTTATGATCATTCAATATTTGAAGCGTTCAGCAAAGTTGTTCAGAAACTAATTCCGCAATTGCCAGCTTTAGAAAATTTGTTAAATATCTTTATTACAGTGAGTATCCTCCCTCCTCCTTTCTTGTTTATGTTAGGTTTAGAAAACAAATTTCGAATTATTACTTTTCTTTATAACTAATAGCTTAAGCAGATATGATTATTATAAATTTATTGCTGCTTAGTGACTTACTTTTATAAGAAGTATAGAAAGATAAAGCATTGTAATTGCTACAGAGTTCAGCTTAAGCCTTTCTTGAATCCCCACACTTTACAGCTCATGCGAGTTCTAATAACATATTTTTGTGATTTTGAATGGAATCCACTTTAGCATAGTCTGTGCATCTAAGATCGATAGCTAAAGGGAGGAATAAGAGCTAGATTTTTAAAAATGGTAGTTTTATTTATTTTTTAATTAAAAATGCAGGTTTGTATTAAATTTTATAACAAACACATTTGTTGATCTGTATATTTGTACTAGTAAAATTGGCAAATCCAGTATTCAATTAAGTAGGTAAATAATATTTAGTATCAAATGGTGAGACTAAAATCGCACATCTGTGTTAAATTTTCAGTAATTGATGGAAAATTAAAATTCATATTGTTCTATATGAATTTTAATTATACTATAACTCATAAAACATAGTGTGGCATATCTGTATGTGGATATTGGTAAATGGATGTTCCTGACCATTTCATAACTGTCAAGGATTTACAGCTTCCCACTCTTCTTTCCTCACAACTCATTTATGTGATGCAAATGTTCATGAGGAGAATCAAAAATGTGTTTCTATAAAATTTATTAATTATTATTTAGGAGAAGAGATTTTAAAAATACTGTGGGGACTTTTCATTCCTAATTAAATATTTATCCATATTGGCCATATTATAACAAACATTGTCAATATGTTTTTGTGATTCATAATTTAGTTTACTTGAAAGTAGAGATCACAATGCTGAACTTTCTAAACCTTGCCTCTCTTTGGTTCACTTGAAATCATTCACATTTCTTTGAGAATTATGTAACTTCAGTTTTAATATTAACATTGGATGAAACTTTTGTTAAGTTTACCAATATTAGTATTGATTGCAATGCAACCAATGCATTCTTATTGTATAGGCAATAAATACACGGCAGTGCTTTTTTGATAAAATGCCTTTTTGTTTGTGTGTATTGTACTAAGCGCAAACAATAGTCAAGAGATAATTAAAACATATTTTTTATTAAAATACTCAAAATCTTCTTTGAAAGATGTGTTTGTACTCTGAGATATTAAATTTTTAGAAAAATGATTTGTTGGAATAAGATATATATATATATAAAGATTTCCTTCATATTTATTTATTTTTTCATTTTTATTTATAGAACACTGTTCATATTTTAAAGGAGTTATAAATGTTTTAGACAAGAGTAAATTTATCTCTATTCCATTGCATGAATTTCATCAGGCTTCTTATAATATTTGTAAATTTTAACTAAAGGGCACAGACTTTTTCAGATATGAAGAATAGTTAGCATTTTAATGTATAATATCTGTGTTTGGTATTGAAATGAAGGAAATTTTCATAATTTTTAGTTAGTAAAGTTGTCTATTAAAAAAAATCTAAAATAAGAAATTTAATAAGGGTTATTGAAATTAGTGCAGATTAGTAAAAAGAAAAGCTTCTTAATTATTTTAGTATATTTATTTTATATCTATACAAAATATTGAGACAGGAATCATAGTTACTATGTAACTAAACATTAGTTACTAAACATAAGAGTTGAATCATATAAACCTGTTTATTTTAACAATTTTAGAACTTTTTTTATGCATTTAGTGATTTTATACATGCACTAATATATTTGCTAATTTAATTTTATCAAACACGTTGATTCTTATTACAATTACCCGCTGATATACTACATTTCTAACAGTTAAAGTATGCTCTAAACAGAGAAAGCTATTTATTTGAAAGCTTTGAAATCATTGATGGATATAACATTGAAAGGATTTTTTAAAAAAAAACGTGCTATAACTAAAGACATATTTTATAGAACCATTTTATTATAATTTTTCAAAATTCTTGTTATTTTGTTTGTTTTCCAATTTTCTTCCCCCCCCCACATCATTGTCAATACTTTTTTTCTCCCAAAAGTAGTAACTACCTTTGCTACTAATGATTTTCCCATACTTTTTAGTCGCATCAGTTTGCTTTTGCCCTTGATTAATATCAAAAATTATTCAAAGCTTTTTTCCCAAATAATGATGATTTATACATTATTAAAGATTCATAGATTTGTATCAGAAATGAATTTTGAAGAATAAGTGACAAGACAAGAGTTCTAATTATAAACGAGCAAGTATGGAAGTGACCACTGGAAGACAGGCAGTGTATATATGCTTTTCAGTCATTTGACATTAATAATTTTATTTTGTCTCCTTTCTTCCAATATTATGTCTTGTATTTTGGGATGTAATTTTTCTTGAGGAGGGTGAAAATGAGAGTTCCACTGTATTAGCTTTATAAAGAAGTGAAATTATCATTATTGACAGGGGCATTCAAAAAGTGAATATTGAGGTTAATATATTCAAAATACAAGAAATAAATAAAAAAATCCTTCCTCTATTCTGATAATATTGTTATTAGCGTATTCACTTGTTTTATGCGAAATTCAGACTCTTAAAGGGTTTTCCATTTTGAACGTTTCAGAATATGAAGAGGGATTTAAAAGTATGAATTATTTAAGGAGCTTTTGAAAATTCAGTAAAAAATAAATTATCAGTAATTGTAAATATTTATTTTATTAGTCTTTGAATAAGTTTGAATTATGAATATTTTAAATTAGTTTATCTTTTGAATAGTAACAAAATATTTACTTCTCCCTAACCTTTTAAAATCTAAATATAGAAAACACTAATATTTGTGCATAGTTATTCTTATTATGTATTGCCAAATGTAAAGAAATCACCATAGAAAATATTCATACTTTTTTATTGAACATTTTAATTGCTACATTTGATTCAATGAAGCTTGTGTGTTTAACTTAAATCTGATAGTCTTGTGATCTGCTACTTAAGTGTTTTGCATTTGATGCTAAACAGCTCTGTTCTGTCTAATGGTAATGAGTTATTTGTTCCTTCATGCATTAATTTTAGTTAGGATATATGCTATCAGAACATGGTTATAGCTCATTAAATACAATTCTTCCTATCTTGACAAATTTTAAATATTTTCCTTCCTTAATGTTTTGCCTCCTCTTAGTTTTTTGGTCACATAAATTTTGTGCCTAAGAATAAAATAGATAAAATATGACAAACTTGTGAAGTTTTTTGCAGTTTATATGTTGAAAATTTTTAAATAGTAAACAGTGAAAATTAAACCATTATTTTTTATTTTATAATCATTCTTAACTTATGTAATAGATATTTTATTTTAAAATGTAGCATTTTAAACTTTTTTTAAAGATTTGAATTGTACATTTCAATCTAATTTTATTTGGAGAAACTTATTTTTTCTCTGAAAAGCACATATATAAAATTTTATTATAAATGATATAAATTTTTTTAAATTAAAATTTGAAAAGTTTTATTGTAATTTCAATAAGAAAAATTTAAATAACATCCATTATACTTATATACTTCTTTCTCTTCAGAATTCTGCCATAGAAAAAGCTTTCTTGTTTGATGTCATAAGTAAAATTTACATTGCCACTGATAGCACACCTGTAGATATGCAGTCCTATGAGCTTTGCTGTGATATGATTGATGTTGTTATAGATATATCTTGTATCTATGGGTAAGTTACTGCTTTTTTTTTTCAATTTCCAATTCTATATTTTACTCTAACTGTAATATAATTAATATTTGAATTTGCTTATTTCTTCTTTGCATTAAGAAGGAATGCTCTTTTATTAAATGCTACATTCATTTAAGTCCTTTATTCATAAAATTTCCAGAAGTATTTCAGTAAAAGTTTTCATTTCAATAGGGTCTGGAAGCTCTACTACTGCTTAATAAATATCAATTATCAATTTTTTTTAAAAAAAATGTCACATCTATGCATTCAAAAACATAAAATTGTACAAAGATTTTTCTTATTCTATTTTTAATAACTAATAGTTCTATTTAGATTTGAAATTCATTCTGAAATATTGATTTTAATGGTTTATGGTGCTTGATTTAAAAATAAATGGATTGCTTTTGCTGAATAATTTTAAAGCAGGTTTTGTATCAAAAGTATTACAAACACAAGCAGTACTCACATGGCATTGCCCATGGCATAGCATCCAGGGGAAAAAAATTAGTTTTAAACTCATGCCTTGCCTTCAAACAATATTACATGGGCATGTTATGCAACATCCAAAAAAATATATTTAGAAATCATTAAAAATAACTACAAAACATTTTTATAGTGCATATTAAGATTGTACATTCAAATATTCATATTATTAAAAAGATAACAAAAAAGGGTATGTCAATATGTGAAATACAAGCAATCATTTTACTCCTCAGGAGAATCAATCTATTGTCCCAATTCAGTTACAGTTCTGATTTAAAGAAAGTCTTTTCACTCATCAAAAGACTCTTCTTCCTTAAGTGTGGATATTATTTCTCTGATATTAAATGATGAAATGTTTCTTTCCTCTTCCGGTTAAAGATGAATTTCCTTCTTCTGGACATAATGAGTTTTGAATCATTGTTTAAAATCAGACATACACAAAAAAACATATCAGATATGCATACCAAAGCTCTTGCACGGTTTAAGGTTTTCATGCATTCGTGGATACATGCAAAGTTGAAATCACAATTATAAAACTCCCTTTTTTATTTTAATATCACTTAAATGCAATAAAACCTTCCCCAATAAATGCTCTAAGTAATAGTATATCTCTAATATACATTAACTATTTCTTGTGTTTTTGTGGTTCAAACAATGCAGGCACTTTCAGAAGACTTCATTCTATACTATGTAGAGCTGAATCATTTAGTATGTTAAACACTTGTGTGTGCTTTTTTTAAAATTACAATAAAAAGTTAATTGAAAAAATATTTGTCTTTTGACATATAAATAAAATTTTTGATGAAAATTTGTAATGAAAATTAAAACAGCAAAAACAATTAGTTGCTTAAAGCTTTTAATTCTAAAGCATTCCATTCCTTCCTCAGTCTTTGTTTTTGTGGTCTGGTAAATTTGTAGCAAGCAAGTATAATATGTATTTGAAGCAATAGCAAAATTTTTATGCTTTCCATTCAGACAAATCGTCATAGAATAAATGTCCCAAACTTTTATATTGATTAAAAGCATAGTGGAAAGAAAATACACTGGAAATTATGATTGAAATGTTCATTTCAAATGTCTTAACATGTTTTCTTCTCATAAAATGAAGCTGCAGATATACGCATAGTGCAGTATAGTGGATCTTTCTTATTATCTTGAAAAAGTTTCTGAGTCATGAAGAGTTTAGATTTTTTTCTTGCTTTCTGGATAAATTTACTTTATGTTTTGGGGGATATTTTATCTTTGTAGAAATATGAATTTAGGATTTACTCTTTTAAATCCTTGTAGATTATAAGATAGAAACTTTTTTAACATATTTTACTGCAGATTTGCAGGTAGAAATCAATCCCATTGTTACTGTCATTTTTTACAAATGTAATAGAATTTTGAGTAATCATCTGTGCAAATAAGTAATATAGGACAAAACCTTAACAATTTTATATTATTATGTATAAAAATAATAAAAATCATTTTACTCATAAATTTAAACATTTATGGCTGATGAACACAGCAAAATTCTTAAGTGTTATCTGCAAAATAAATTCCAAATATCTAGAGCTGTAATTAGTATTAATACAAAAATAGCCTAAAAATTCTTTGTAACTTTCTTAGATTTTTCTCATTTGTTTGGATTAATTTCAGCTATCAAAGTTCATGTAATTATTATTATTGTATAAATTACAGATGTTCTTGTGTACAAAATTTTTGACTTTTTTTAAATTTTCTAACTTCCTCCCCCCTCTCTTGCTTATAGACTTAAAGAAGATGAAGGAAGTGCTTTTAATTCTAAATCGTCAAATATCATCAAGTTAAATAATAGTACTGTTTTGTATCTCAGAGAAGTCAACAGGTTTTTAGCTTTAGTTTGTATCCTGAGGGAAGATAACTTTAATAGGCAAGGTAAGGCAACAGTTTGTTAAAATATATGAATTTAATGTGCTTTTGTTAATTGTTGGTAGTCATAATAATTTGTTAGTTTAAAATTAATTTTTCAGTAAAATTGTTAAATAAATTTTTTTAAAAAAAATTGTTTTAATTTATTTTTTAGAAAAATAAATGCTGTAAGACTTTTTGTTTTTAATAACTTAAAATAGGTTGCTTTATTTTGTATTTTTTAAATATAGTTATAGTATTTAATATGATATAGAAAATTCTTAGGCTTTTTGCAATAAAAACTTATTGTCTTCTGATTAAAGAAATTTTAATTCATCTATAAGGAAGTTGAAATGTTTTCTGAAGTATAAATAACAATAAGAAACTAATGAAAAAATATTTTAAATTTTAATTTATAAGATATTGTTAATGTTCTATTTAGTACTTGGCCCTACTGTTCTGTATGGGATATATTTACTTTTAAAAAAAAATAGAAAATTGGTACCAATTTTCAGAATTGGGCATAATAAGTTAAGAGACCATTCTGCGACTTATAAAATTAAATTTTTATCTTAATAAATTACAAAATTTAATTAGAATATTGCTTCAGTTACATAATAAATTTATTTTTCCTTGTATTGTAAACTTTGATATGAATTTTTTTAAAGGTTGCTTTTTCATAAATGTACTAAAAGTAATTTTTTTCAGCACTTATTGACTACAATTTTCACTGCTTCAGGCAAGCAATCCAAGATGTCTTTGATGTTCGTTTCAAGTCACCTAAAAGTTCTCATTCAATATCACGTACTCATTCTATGGTAGATAATGGCTTAACCAATGGTTATGGTGATCAGTCATAAAAAAAAAAAGAGTTCTGCTGAAGTTCCATGTTAATTTATTAATGGACAAAATAAAAAGAACATATATATAGATATTTTCTTCAGTATAAATTTTTAAATTGAAAACTTATTTTGTTGTTAAAAATTGTGTCTAGTCTCTCTAAAATTGTACTTGATCAAATATTCTATTTTTATATGAATTATTGAGAGTGTATTGTAAAATTGTGTATTTTACTTTTTTTAAAATTTTAAAATAATGATTGTGAAGAAATACTGATTGAGTTGGTATTTTTGATTTTCTTTGTTTCATCTCATTAACTGCCAAGGCACACATGTCTCATTTAATTGCATTCTGAAAGCTGTGAACAGTATAGTTATTAGAATTGTGTTTCAGTGTACTTTCATTGCAATTTTTAAGGTCCAAGCATGTTAATTTCAAAAGTTACATGACAGTTTAAATCTATTCTTCATTGTGCATGTACAGTTAGATGTTTACTTTCCTTTTATTCTGCCATCAGACATTTTTGGCTACATTTAAAATTGCATAGCCGTTCCCAGCTGCATGCATTATCACTGATGGCCAAATGCTCATGTACAAAGCGATTATGAACTGACCACATGTATAGTTTGTTCTGATTCCTTATTTTCTCAAAAATCAGAGCAAATATTTTAACTTATGACTTGTAAATAAGTGTCCTATCATGCAATTTAATGAGTGTTGTGTTCAAATAAATTTATATTACTATTGATTGTTTGTATTTGTTTGCATGTAATCCTAATTTGACATTCAATGGATGCATTGTATAATAATGAAGACTATTATGATAGGTCGTTTTTTTAAAATATTAATGAAAATTTCTAACACTACATTTTGTAAAATTTATTAATATATGCTGGATATAACTGATGCTATTTTGCTGACCAAATTACACTTATATTCAATTGTGAGCTTCAATTCTAGACAATGGGAGATAACATAATCACATTCAATATAGTTTTAAAGAGTTAAAATTGCTATATAAATCCTATCCATACATCTTTCACAAAGCTTTGCTGATTAAATAGATAATCATTTATAAAGGTCATTTGAGTTGCCTTGTAATATAATTAATATGTTTTAAACAAATGGGTTAAATGATATTTCTTTTAATGAATTAATCTGGAATATTTCCACAAAGGTTACTGTTCTCTGAAAGAGTGTGCTATTACTGTTTAACTAATTGCACTCAAAAGTGGGTTACTCATAATTATTTTAAGTTTTATTTCATGCTTAAACTTTCCAAAAATTACAATACTGTAATTTTTTTTTTGTTTGCTTAAAAATTATTGCCAATTCCTGGTAATTCTGTATTTATTATGATTTTTGAAATCAAATTTCAAAATGCATCATTATCTTGGTACTCTTTTTAAAATAAATGTATGCACACAAGGAATTGATAAAATTTTGTTCAATAATAATTCATGGATTAATTCACATTTAATATTGTATTTTAATATCGAAAGCCATCTTTTCCCTCCAAGAGCAGTACTGAAATGAAGAGAATTGCAAGACCAATTGTTTTAGTATCAAAGTAGCAATTTATTCCTTAATGAGATTTGAAAGGGAGTTTCCTTTATAATCTGTATGAAAATTGTCTTATATAAAGAGTTCAAGAAGCGAATCTTGACTGGGCAGACATGAGGCTTATCTATTTAATTCAGAGATTGATCAAGCTTTTACCAGTTTCTCATTCTAAGATAGTAAATTATATTTTTACACAGTTTTTTTATATAGTTAAATGGGATTTTTCACTATTAATGGAGACCATGTAACATTAAAATGTACTCCAAATAATTTCACTGTTAACATTCAATGCACCATTGCTTTCATGTTTATCAATTCTAAATATTTAAATAAAGAGCATCAGAGCTAATTTATCTGTTGTGCTAATCTTGCAAGTAACAAGTCATAGTTCGAAGTTTCAAGATACCAGTGCAAACTCTCATTAATTGTAAATCTTGATTTCACACAAACTTTATAACTATTTACATATTTCATAGACATAATTGTATTTTAGTTGAAAGAAAATTCATTTAAAAAATGATAATTCTAACTTCATTAATTAAGAATCAATCTTAATTTTCACCAGTGCTTGATAAAATGAAATGGAAAATGCGAGCGGCAAGTACAAATGTGGCTTTCAATTCAATTAATTCATTAGATTCTATTATAATAGAAGGTAAAAGATTTTTTTTCAGACTAGTAGTTTTATAAAGAATTCCAGGCTTACTTTATAGATATTGATATACAAATCTGATTTTTCAAAGTTAAAACTCTTTTGTAAGTTAGAAAGTTTTTATCAAAAATTTTTTGACAATTAGCAAACATTTTTTTTTTCATATATTAAAAAATATAACTGTGCTCCCTTATGTAGAATATTAATTTTTTTCAATAACAAGAAAATGGGAAAAGAGTAGGATCATTGCTATACTTTGCAATGAGCTTATATGGGATTTGTTTATACTCGTCCCTAGATGGCGCTGCTGAAACAAAAGACGCTAAACTCTGCTTAAAATCGATGTTTTCGTCAGCGAGTTTGTCTCTTATAAGTAACCATAAGCAACAACAACCTAACAGATATTAAAACTCAAATTCTGATCAAAAACATTAATTTAATCTGAAGCATGATGGGTCTATAATTAATACTATTTAATTGGGCAATAATAAACCCATAACATTCAGCACTCGGGTAACGACGTATTATGAAAGAATTCGTGCTTTGGAATTCTTTGCTCCTCCACATAAAGAAAGTTGCCTTACTGAGCACTCTCATGTGATTAGCAGAGTTACCTATACATTTTCTTTTTATTTAATGCGTAGGTTACAGCGATCTCGTAGGGGAACTAACTGCTGGAAATATCTCCAGCTGCAAATTAGATTTCCGAAAGGTTTGCTCTGCTAAGTCCTCTTCGTTTTAACTCATTGTATGCGGGTTACAAGATTTTTTGTTTTTATCAAGTCGAACGTTGTGGCCATGTCACGAAATACCTCGTTTATGTTTTATTTTTGGGGGGGGGATAAATCGATGCGTAACTAACCAAACGGAAAATATTTAAACCATTATGGTCAAACAAAAATCTGTAAGGCATATTCTTCTGGGCAAACTTTACGTTCTTAAATCATCATAACTTTGCTATTTATGAAACAATATCAGATGGGATACGCAAACGAGAAAATTCGTGAGCGGTCCTTAATGTCTTAATTAAAGGCGTTTGTGTAAATAATTCTTTACACCATTGCATTATGCTTTACCAATTATTCAACTCTAAAGCAAATTTCAAGCCTGTGAAATTAATGGTTAAAAATGTAAAAAATCTTATGTGATAATACATGTATAAAATATATAGTAATATTTAAAAATACTGTACAAGCGGGCGGACGCCGCGAAAACGTGCTAAAAATGGAGACGTTTGGCGAGGAGCTTCGCGCCAGCTTCGTTGGTTTGGCGAAAGGAATAGCCTAGCAGCCTCTGGATCGCGCGCGTTGTTTTGAGAAGTTTTGGGGCACGCGCTTCCTCGGCTATATAAGGGACGAATAACCGGAGAGAGTCAGTAAGTTGAGACCGTTATTTTGTAAATAAGTATTATCCCGATATAATATTGTTGCAAGAAACCCACCTTAGACCACAAAGAAAAATCTTCCTGGCTAATTACTTTTCGTACTATAGTTATCGCATTAATCAGTCAGGAGGAGGAACCGCTATTTTAATCAAAAACGGTATACTTCATAGCGAGGTCCCCCCACCCGTCCTACAACATGTAGAAGCTAGCGTGATTAAAATTAATATTAAAAATATGGAACCTCTAATCTTAACATCTGTGTATATCCCCCCAAGCAATGATAGTTCTAATTTTACTTTTGATCTTGAAATTCTAATGCAATTAGGCCCGGTTCAAATTTTTTGCGGCGACTTCAACGCTCACCACGTTAGCTGGGGCTGTAAATGTAAAAGTCCAAGAGGCAATTCCCTTTACCATTTCGCCCAACAGGCCGGTCTCGAAATTCTTGCACCTAACTCCCCCACTAGATTTGGTTCCCACTCCGCTAACACCCTAGATCTTACAATCGTAAATAATTTCCACTACCCCTATGACATTAAATCTATCCCTGAGCTTAACTCAGATCACAACCTCATCCTACTAAATTTTTACTTCAAATACTCGCTTCCAATAAACTCCTCTATATACAAGACTAACTGGAAAAATTTCAACTACCTTCTCAGCCAATCAGAAACTCCGCTTAGCCAAGAAAACTGCTCTACCAGCGAATTAGAAGCCTCCGTCAAGCATCTAGAAACTCAAATCCTCAAAGCCAAAATGGAAGCATCAGCTCCCAGTATGACCAACCAAAAACATATAGACCCCAAAATGAGAACCCTCATAAGAGATAGAAACATTGCCAGGAAGATTTTTCAGAATACTAGGGACCCAGTTTTCAAGAGACTCATGAATAGATTAAATAAAGAAATCACTAAAATAGGCACACAACTCGATAATAATGAATTCGTCAACAAAATCGTAAACACCAACGCAGAAGACGGATCCATTTGGAAATTAGTTAAATCGCACAAAAATAAACAACACAAGATTCCGCCCTTAAATGGCCAAACTAGTATTGCAATTAACGATAATGACAAAGCAAACTGCCTGCCGGAAAGCCTTGAGAATCAATTTAAACCTAATGACACTCATGATCCCACAACAGAGCACCTTGTAAATAATACATTCAAAAGCTTTCAAGACTCCCTCCCCCCCAATTTTAACGACTACTCCCCCACTAATTTTAACGAACTAAAAGATTATATTAAAAATCTAAATATTAAAAAAGCATCTGGAATAGACAATATTAGTAATCAGATGATTAAAAATTTACCTGATAATTATGTTAACTTTCTCGCCAATATTATTAATAATATGCTTAAATTAGGATTCTTTCCAAGTTCCTGGAAAACTGCTGCAATAATCCCAATCATTAAACCTGGTAAGGATCCAACTGATCCCAGTAGCTATCGCCCCATCTCGCTTCTCCCCACTATCAGTAAAATCACTGAACACGTAATATTAACTAGATTAAATCACCACCTTAATAAAAACAATATTTTAATCCCAGAACAGTTTGGTTTTCGTCATGCTCTCTCTACCACTCACCAACTGCTCAGGGTAACCGAATTCATCGAAGAAGGTTTTTCCAACAAACAATACACTGCAGCAGTTTTTCTCGATATCCAGAAAGCTTTTGACAGAGTTTGGCTCGAATGCCTTATTTATAAATTAATAAATTACAATACACCCCCGCACCTAATCAAAATTTTAATTTCATACCTCAGCAACAGATCCTTCAGGATCAAACTGAACAATGTTTTTTCAGTTATCAAACCGATTCTAGCAGGTGTTCCACAAGGATCTAAGCTGGGGCCAGTTCTTTTTTCTATTTTTATAAATGACATACCGAAACAATTTAATACCCTACTATGCATGTACGCTGATGATACTGCAATACTAGCGCGCAATAAAAATCCAAATTACATTATAATAGCTCTGAATAGACATACTAAATCTCTTGGGGACTGTTTCACCAAATGGAAAATCGTAATTAATGCCTCAAAAACTGAAGCCATTTATTTTAGTAGATATAAAGCTAAGAAATTCCGCCCCCTTCAAATTAAAAATCAAACTATCCCGTGGTCTAAGGAATGTAAATATTTAGGAGTCATTTTAGACAGTAAATTAACTTGGAAGCCCCACTTTAATTATCTAATCAACAAGTTTCGAGACCTAACTCGTAAATTATATCCCTTAATCTCTCGAGGCTCCAAAATGACTAGGAAAAATAAAATACTTATTTACACCGCCTATTTGCGTCCTGTAATTACATATGCTTGCCCAGTGTGGGGTTATGCCCCTAAATCAAACCTAATCTTAGTTGAAAGACTGCAAACCAGATTTCTCCGAAACATCTGCAAAATGCAATGGTATATGCCAAGCAAAAACATGTACCTTGCATTAGATTATCCCCCCCCCCTGAAAAAATTTATTAAAAAACCTGCGGAAATTTTTTTTGTTGACCTAGAAAAAAGTAAAAACGAAGCCATCCTAAATATCCCCAGATACACGCCGAACCTTAAAATTAGAAGACAAAGAAATATCTTACTTTAACTTTACTTCATTATCAAACTATTCTAATTTAATTTTTTTTTCTTCTCATATCTAAAACTTAACTTCATGATGATAAAGTTCCCTCCTTCAGTACTAAGTCTAAAGTTCCCACAAGTTGCATAACTCCACGCTCACCACTCCTAAATAGCCAATCAAAACCCGTCCTGACTCTCGCCACCTCACTCACCCCTACTCTCTAACAGCTACTATAAAAGTTCCTCCAGCATTTTTCCAGTCCACTTCGAAGATGACCACGGCAGTAAATGATCGCAACGAGGAAGCACTACAGCCATGACCGGGGATAAGCCCCTGCCGGGGCTAGGTGCCCCAAGAAATCAACCACCGTAGAGAGAGTCAGTAAGTTGAGAGTTTTCTCTCGGAAGAGAGGCGTCTCGCTGGACTAGGCTTTGTTGATGTTTGCTTCTAACGTTGTATTATTGAGCTCGCTACGATTTATATACGTGCTGTACGATAGCTGTTTTACAGTCTGTTTTTATTGTGTGTAAGACTTGCATTTACGCTGTAAGTGACTGTTGACTGCTGGATTGTATTTATCTGAAATTTTTACTTTATCAATTATCCTGTAAATAAATTTGTTTGTACTGTCCTCAAGGGGACTGGGGACTGAATCCCAATTATTGGGAAAATGAATATCGTAATTAGATTTGGGAATGCTACTTATGACCATGCCGTCTACGTAGCGGAAATTACAGATGATTTTATACTTGAACTCGACTTTCCAAAGAAATAGGATTTTGCAATAGACTTTAAAAATAACTCACTACACTCCACATCAGAAGTCGTGACTCTTTTCCATTTAGGTTCTGCAGGAGTAAATACTTGTCATCAGATTGCTGCTTCGACAGACTTTGTTATCCCAGCTAGAAGAGAAATAATTTTAGAGGGATCTACTGGTGAAATGGAGAATTTCTTGTTTGGTGTTGTTGAATTTTCCAGTGACGGGAGTCTTCCAAGTGGAACGATGGTGGCCCCAGTCTTGTAGATCCCTCGAAGAAGAATGTACCCGTCAGGGTTATCAATGTTAGTAATAAATCAAAATTAATTTAAAAAGGTGAACTTCTAGCTAAATGTTCCCCAGTTACCTGTATCGAGAAGAATTCCCAATTAACATCGAAGGAGTCTTCCGATCGTTTGAGCCGGTAACTACTTAAAGGCACTGAATTGGAGAAGGAGCAAAGAGTCGCTGCAGGAAGAGTTATTAATGAATTTAAAGACTTATTCTCCCAAACATCTGATAATGTTGGAAGAACAAAGTTAACGAACACCGAATCAATCCTGGAAACCATCCTCCTATACGACAGAACGCCAGAAGATTGCCATTTGCCAAAGTAGAAGAGATGAAAGATTTATTAAATGACATGCAAGAAAAGGACGTCATTGAACCTTCGTCTAGTCCTTGGGCCTTTCCCATCGTTTCGGTCCGAAAGAAAGATGGTTCTACAAGGTTCTGTGTAGATTACCGGCGACTGAATGACATAACGAAGAAAAATTCGTACCCTCTTCCCCGAATCGATGATACACTAGATACACTCTCCGGGAACGAGTGGTTCTCCACTCTCGATCTGAAGAGTGGATACTGGCAAGTGGAGATCCATCCTGACGAGCGTGCAAATTTGAAATACGCATAGATACTGCTTGTCAAGAATCCGTATGTTACGCGTTTACTTTATAGAAAGTCCAACATCCTGCCACTGGTATTAGCTAATAGCTGCATACTGTTCCCTAGAAAGTTTGAATTAAACATACATATTTTTTTGAAAAGGATGTGTATTAAAATTCATTTGCCCAGCCCACGGCATTTTGGAGTTATATAGCATTCGAATTTGGGGAAGGTTAAAACGTGGACATGCGTCATGACCTTGATTTCAAATTCTTAGACCATCATAATATTTTTTATATACCTTTGTGTAATAGAAAGCAATAAAGTGAAGATAGAATACCACAAAATTAAGAATATAAATAGATTGCACGATTTCACTAGTGCTTTCATGATGTGGAGAAAGGTGGATGGGGACCGAATTCACGACGTTAGGGTTCGTAGCCGCGTAACATAGCTAGACAAAAATGATCCCTCTTGATCGTAAGTTCTTATCTGGCTTAGGATGCTAACACCACAATGACATGGGTCTCGACAAAGGAAGTTCGATTATATAACGAGAAGAACTTATATTAGAAAATGAAATGGCATGGCTTCTATGTCTGTAAATCTAGAGACGAAATTATATTTAAATGATTTAATGGAAATTAACAATAACCAGTATCTTCGGTGAAACGGCTGGTAGCTGAAAGCGTCTATATAGCGTAAGTTCATTTACCGAAGTTAGATGAAAGGCTCAATCAAACGAAATGTTGAATTCGCACCTTGTCAAAAGCTTGAATCGCATAAGGGATATAAAAAAAAAGGTTCAAAACAAGTATGATTTTTTTTAATTCTTGGACAAAAAAAAGAAAAAAGAAATCTAGGTTATTTTGTTGTAAAATTAAAATAAATTTCAGCATCTTTTAGCCTATAAAATTCCTTCTATTGAAATGGAAAAATGGAATTCAAGCTGTATCCTAACATATAACTTTTTAAAAAATAATATATATATATATATATATATATATATATATATATATATATGATTAATGGACCAATGCTTCCATTTTCTAAAGATGCGTTAGATATCCTATTATCTCTCTCTCTCTCTTTCTTATGATTCATTACTGCCATCCATTTATCTGTAGAAATCAACCTTATTCATTTCTCAGAAACAGACTTTTCTCTTTTGATACGCTCTCTCGTGCAGCATGGCTTCCTCGCGCCCCGCCACCTGTTGGAAGAGACCGTGAAGTAGTTTTGCGCTTTTGCTACACAGGAGCGGGGACATTTTCAGCTTATTGAAAAGCGTTTTACGATTCTAGTATGTGAACTGCTTCTCTTTCGTGAAAGAGTTTTCTTGAAATTATTTAAATTATAGCAGAAACTTGGTGTAATTTTCATTCAATTATATTCGTTTATATGTTGGAACACTTGCTGGAAAAAGATTTTTAGAAAAGCCATGCAATTGTATTTTTTCACACATTTCGTACTTTTTTTTGACGCTTTCATCTGTCATTTTTCAAGTTTTTAAAGATGAAATTGTGTAATGGAATTCCACTTACTTGATGTATTAGATTTCTGAAATTTTATATAATTGTGTATTATTGAAAATAGGACTATAGTTTAATAAAATCGGAACACATCGTTAATAATACCTATAATATTAATGTAAGCACTGATTTTGTATACACGCTTAGTAAGTACTTTATACAGTAATGAAATGTGAGATTCTTGGATTCTTATATTCCATGATTTATGAAATGTTTTAAGAATAATAGAAGTGAAAAATACTTATGTTTCAAGAAATGAAGTAAAGCTAAAAATAATAATAATAAAGAACAGTGTAAGGAAAAGAAAATGAGATTTAAGAAATATTATCTGAATGCAACTCTTGGTTCATTGAGAATTGAGATATTTCATAAATCAAAATACTCATAGAATATTAGCTGATCTACGAGTTCTCCTTGACAGAGTGGAAAAGTTTTATTTGAAGCAATTATTGCAAAATACTTTTAAATTCACTAAAATGGTTGTTTGCTGCTGGACGTTTTTTTCAATCATTCCTCTGTTGTCCAACTCCGAAGCCAGTGGGTAAAACCGTTCTCATATTCAAGTGCTCTTAGATATCGGAGCGGAGATTAGAGAATATCGATTTGTGGAAAATCGCACTGATTTATTTGGTGCCGTATAATAGTTTAAAAATAATATTTAAAGACTTTTGTAGATATTCTTCTCTTTTTGTCTATACAGATGATAGGTTGCAATATTTACCAAGAGTTTTTTTTTTTTTTCAATATTTCAAAGCTGCATCACAAATCAATAAATTAAAATTGGGTGATTTGCAAGGCAGATAAATTGCATAAGGATTTAGAGCAATTATTCCACATTTTAATCCTTTATATATTCCCTTTCATGTTGCTATATGTTTTGTGTTCCTGTTCACTACAATCCATTAATATCTTAATCCAGCTCATTTCATTTTCTTTTGATTGAGTTTTTGCTAGTTCTTAACCCGTCCGTACTTGAATAAATACTATAAATTGATTATTTTCAGCTAATTTTTTCTCTTCAAAATTTACGTACTTAATAATGATTGAATTTTTTTTCTTCTTTTTGTGGTTGTTACTTATAGCACAAGCCCCACTAATACATCAGCAGATTTTAATCCGAAGATATGCTTATCTTGTTTCAAGTAGCGAGAACTACGGCCAAGAGTACGATTTTAGCAACACACTCATCACAGACGCTTGCACGGTCCCTTTTTACAAGGGGGCACAGTTACACATCTCACAGATAGCACACAGAAGAAGAACCATGCCCGAACCGGGACTTGAAACCAGGATTCTCAGAAAACGAGGAAGACGCGCTATCTCTGTGCCAGAAAGCCGGCATTTTTTTTCTTTATGGGAAATATCAAGAGTAAAATCCATTCTAAAGCTTCAATACATGGCTGCTTTCATATCTTTTTTAATTTTGTAAAGGACTTCATTTACTCACAGACATAACTTGTTCTTGTGATCTTTATGTTAAGTGCTACACGATTCTATTTTATAATTCTTTTATTCCATTTAAATGTTCCATTAACATAAAGCTATATTTATATTTATAAGGTTTTCCTATTATTTCAAGTTTCCTCGAAGTGGAAGATTATTACATGCTGAAAATAGAATCATGTCTACAATTCTTGGAAATAGTAATTAAAGATGTTCTTTTTCCTTATTTCTAATAATTTGATTTGTTTTAACAATAGTTGAGCATAAATTTAGCCGTTTTAGTCATTTTTTCCAAGAAACAAAAAATGTCAAATTGAACGCGCATAACCGTAATCACAGATGCCAGCTTTCTCTTATTATTATAATTACTTATCCATCGTGCCGTTTGTTCACTTCTTCATCGTTCTTAAAACAGTATTCAACAAGAGTCGTGCATATCGAGTCGCGTTTTGAATGAATTAACCAGCGGTGATGCAAGATTTCACCATTTGGACTTTTTTTTAAAGCAATGCATATCGGAAAAAATGTCGGCCTTCTTAGCAAAAACATTTTCTTGCACTGGTCCAGTTTTATAGAACATTCTAAACTTATCAGTTATAATACTTCGTCATAAACTTAAACCACTTATATTCATTTCATCATATTTGGAACAATGTCTTTCATCGTTATTTTCAAATATTGTATAAGCATTGAGTTTTTTAACGAATTTCACAGATTCTTCATTCTAATTGCAAGAACGTGTCATTTATGGAATGTTTGCTTTCTTCGCCAGTTGAAGCTTGAATCGTAAGTTCTAAAATCAAAGCTATTTCATAGCTAGAATTAATTCGTAGAAAAAAAAAGATATATTTGTTATTTGTTATTTTTGATTTTTTTTTCTTTTAAAGATCAAATCTAATAATATTAAGCATTTTTTGGTTCTAAGAACTATGATCGGCGAAGATCTGAAGAAATTTTCCTAAGATCTTGGCATGAGAATCAAAGCAATAGGCAATCTGTTTAGACTTGAATTCAAATTGCCACTCCGATTCCAATTAGCACATAAATCATTAAAAAAACTCTCACCCGTTAGAAAGGAATTAGTGGCAATGCGGGGATTTCCCACATTTTATTTCAGAAACGGCCAGCACATTTACACGGGAACAAAGACGAAAGTAACACTACTGCTGTTTGACGACGGATTTTGAGATGACGCCATTTCGACGATTCCATCTCATTAAGGGGTGAGATGCGGAACGGTATCCCCCCCTTGAGATTGGATTTCCTCTGTTGAATTTATTTCACTGTTAAATATAAACATTTCCTCTCACCCTTCTTTCCACGAATTAAAAGCGCGGTGGGTTTTGTAATTAATTGTCAAGAAGCAGACATCACGCTGTACAGGTCGAGACTGGCTGAAAACGAACAATATCCGAGAGAGGCGCACAGCGTCATCGAGTGGACAAACCGTGCGCTTGAAGGGTGCAAAGAAAATCTGAACATAGTCTTCCTATGAGTAATCAGCATAACATGTCTGGAATGAATAAACCCGCACTATTCTAGTACTGCTCTCCCAGTGAATTTTTAAATTTTCATTTATTGAACTGATTCAAGAATAAAGAAAAAAGAAAGGATTTTTTTAAAAAAAATGTGTCTTTTTTACCAATTTAGTTTTTACTTTATTCATTAAAATTTATTACTATTAATTTAATAAAATGGTTTTATTGGTTCCTTTTGTTACACCCATTTTTTAGGGTCAATTTTTCTTAATTCAAAATTTTAAGGTAAACTGAAATTTTACAATAGTGCTTTCAGTTCTAAATAACTATGGAAATGAAAGAAAATTGCTTTATTTTATGAATGAATTTTTCTTCTCTCCCCCCTTCTTTTTATAGGTGGCTCTGCGATCATTACTAGGTTACTGTTACCTAGCAAAGACGTCAGATGGTACTCAGTCCACCATTGGATTGGAGGATTTCTACACTTTCGTGCATGTATATACTTTTAGTATATGTGAGCCCTATTTCTGCCTTTTCTATCTTGCGTCACTCTGTCTTATCTTGCCTGATGGATATTTCCCTACTCCTGAATAGATTTTCTGCCCCCACCCCTCTTTTTAAAGATGGGCTAGCACGGGGCCCGACTAAGCCTAATTGGGGCCCGAGGTGAAACATTCTTTGAGGCTTCGCCTCTACGAAAAATTAGCTGATTTCGCCGTAGAAAGCCATGAATTAACGAAATATAGATGTGTGTGTGTGTGTGTGCACGTGCGCGCTCATACGATAGATTAATGAAGAAGTTAACATAAAATTGACAAATTTTACACGGTACTAGCATTTTGCTTTTAAAAGTTTATTACAGAAGGAAACGTAAAATAAACTTTATGTTCGATTTGGGTCCTCCTCCACTGATGTGGGGGTCTGGGGCAGCTGCTTCGTATGCCCTGCCATAGTCATGCTCTGGGCTAGAACCGTTACTTGCCAAACATTGCCTAGTACCAACTTAGACGAACTTAGTCCGCTATCTGAGAAGAAATTGATAAATATACTTTTAATGTGCATGATATCTACTATTCAGAGCTATTATTGTTTAAAATATTATTCCATTAGTTCTTGGCATATTGGGACCCCTTAATCGCTTGGCCTCGGTGCATAGCATCCCATCATCCACGAGATGACTTGCCCCGGTTATGGCTTTGCCAATTTTGTTGTTATTGTTGTTGTTGCTTATGGCACTTACCATTGGACAAACCGCGCTGATGATACATCAGTAGATTTTAAGCCGAATGAGCATCTTTTGAATTTTAAATTGATAAAGAAAAGCTCTTTCATTTACATGATTTTTTTCATTAATTGAAAACATCATTTTTAATATCACTTCATTATTACTTTCATAAGCGATGTATAAATTATAAATTTTCTTGTTTTTGTTGTTTTGGCTTATACAAGAATCATGTATTTTGTTATTTAAAAAAAGTACAGTTGTGGTTTAAGTTTCAAAAACCTCTTGATTTGCAGCTAATAAAATCAGAATTTTCAACTCTTTTTCGAAAAACAGACTTATTGTATTTTAATATTAGCAAATGTCATTAGAAATGGGAGACATAATGTAATAATTTTATGGTTGACATAATATATAAACCATGAACAGAAATTCAAATACATTTTTTAATCTCTGCACAAAAAGCAGTGCGAACTCTAATCTTTAGTCATGCTGTTATGATTGTAAATGATTTCATATTGTTGTATCATTATAGGTTTATATTATTCTGTGCCTCTTCTATTTAAAGCACAGTCTGTAAGTTCTGTGCTTTAAATAGAAGAAACACTGTTTTTATTGAACATGATAGGATTTGGCCAAACTTTTAGTGCATTCAGATGAATCTTTATCCAGTTTTGTGAGATTTCAAAAATTATTATATTTCATTCAACTGCATGGAGATTCTTATTACATTTCTGGGGATGTTGCTCCAGCGATACTGTAACATGGAAACTGTATTGGAAATTTGCTTTCTAGGTAATTTTCATAAATTCTTTTGTTCAGATAAGCGTATGACTGCATTTTGTATTTATTAATAAATTTCATGCACAAATAAGCTTTTGTCATGAATTTCCTCTGTTGAACAATGTAGCATTCGAAAGATTTATCAAACATTTTCTCATTCATTAATTATATGTATTTTCTTCCTAAAAGTAATGCCCAGTTTATTTTACCGTTTGTTTAATTTCAATTTCGCCCTTTTTTACATTAAATTATTATTTTTTTCAAGTTGAAGATTTTATATAATATATTAAAATCAAAATATTTGTCCTTTCATACGATTTGTAAGACATTTTAAAATAGCAAAATGATTTTCAAAAAATTATTTCTTACAAGATGCTTTGTTTTCGTCAAATGAAGCAAATTAATTGTCTGTCAGAATAGTCTCTCAAAAAGTTTCTAGCATATTATCTCTAATGTAGGGATTACTTCCTCTTTTCTTCGCATAAAATTACGAATCGTGAATGAGACATGAGCGAAATAAGTGCTTAAGTTTTCATTTTCAGAGTCCCGTGGGTAAAAGAATTATATTAGGATTCGTAGAATCCTAATATAATTCTTTTACACACGGAAAACGGATAATGCCTTTTGGACGGTTGCTTTTCAGTGAATCGAAGTCAAAATTAACCGGATAACTACAATTTTGACAACAAGATCATTTACAAAATTGCATTTATTATAATTGTCAAACTTTTATTTGTCGCATTTATATAATTGGAAATTGGCAGGCCTATAGAGCGTTAACCATTTGAAAAACATCGCTCTAAAATTGATATGTTTTGGCATTTTAAATTTGAAAACTGCAAACCAAATCTTATTTATTTAGCATTTTTTTGCAGTTATTTTGTTCAATTTTATTCATAAACTGCACAGAGTTCCTCTGAAAGGAAATTGCTCAAAATAACTGAATAATATTATCTACAAATTTGACGCAAAGATGACATGCCCAGCTTCATCTTTTTTATCTAAAAGTGTTATTGAGTTTTGTGAAGAATATTACTGGTCATAAATCTAAAATGGTTCTTTGAATTCAGGAAGGTTTGAAATGCTGAAATTACAGACTTTAAAAGCAAATATGTATATTATAGGGGTTCTCGAATTTTGGATAACGACGTTTTATTAACACATACAAAAAAGAACAAATGAAGTCACTCAGCATCGAAGTTGTTTTTTCAAAATATGGAATATTTCCCTTATTTGTGTAAAATCAAATAAATTTATTGTTTATGTATTCAATAAGATTTTTAAAGCCTTGCAAAAATTACAAAAGAAAATTTCAGAAATACTTTATGTCGCCCACCGAAATATGTTTAAGCCTGTTTTTCAATGACTAGATCAATTAGTCTCTTCCATACAAAGCTAACACGCACATATTTTCCATTATTAGTAATAAAAATAATGAGAACAAGAATTCTCATATTTTAGTTTTAAGAGTGAAATAGTCCCGATGCTCAGAAATCTATTTTGAACTCGGGGATTCTTCCCGTAGTGCAAAAGAGGAAACGACGGACGCTTTTTTTTTTATTTGTTATTCTCTTAAATGTATTTGAGATGATGTATTGAAAGGTGTTGTATAACTGTATTTCTATCTTATTTTTCAAGTGATATTTTATCCATGCTGCAGAAGTAGAGACATGCAGTGTTGTAGTTTTTGATTAATTGATAATGAATGCCGAGTCTATATTAAACCCGTCATAAGACAACCTGTAGTCTGCACATGCGTAGAAGGGCTGAAAAATACTATTTGATCGGTGGCAAGAAATTGTTTCGACATGACAACCACATGCCTGTGTTTTGTATTTTTTTCTTACTGCATTGAATGGTTTTGTAGAATTTGTCACTTTTTTGGGCGTGAAAAACTGATCACTTATCATAGACTAATTACATTTTTTGACATTTGTTCTCTCTGATGAGTTATTAAAAATTTTATTTCCCATTTTCTTCTATAGTTTTCCAAATTTTGATATGTTGACCTTTTTTAAAAATTTTTACCATGTTTCTTACCATTCACATCCATGATTTTAATACGATTCCCCTGTGAAAAAGAAAAATTCGGGGATGCCAAAATGGAGTTTAGAGACAAGTATGCCTGTTCTATCTTATGAAATTGTGGTAAGCATAAATCATTCTCTTTCTACACATGCGCTGCCTGTCGGCCATCTTATAACTGGTTGAGTGTAAACATGGCATAAGTGTCACTGCATAGTTAGAAAAGTGTACTGTAATGTTGCCATTTTTAGCATATAATTTAAAAAAAAAAGATTATTTGCTATTATTACTTTATGAAAAAAATTGAATCAGATAATAAAACTTTCATAGCAGAGGACTGAAATTGGTATTTGTTTTCTAGAATTTAATCAATTTAATTATGTGTGCCAATGCAACGAGTTAAATCAAGCTGATATGCGTTGTCTTTCTGGTTGCTGCACAAAAGTGTATTCAATATAAGGATAGTAGTAAATAGTTTTTTTATAATTATCTTTGGAAAGCTACATATAATTTTTCTTGTTATCCGATGGACTATGTCTTTTATTCAGCAGACTCCCATTGACAATGTAAATAAATAAAAAATTAAAAACAGTTTTCGTCTGTTAAAATACATTGCCACTGATAAGACATTAAAAATAAACGCATTACCAATGAATGTTCACAGCAATATTGGATTATAATATTATTTCAAAATTCAAAGCATTTTCATTTTCTCATCATGTATTTAATCTAAGGATTATATTACATAGCTTATGGTGCATATAATTTTTGCTCTTATGCGATAAACTATGTATTTTAATTAGCGACAATGTAAATAAAAAAAATAACAGTTCTCGTCTGTTTGCGTCTATTGCTACTGATAAAACATTTACCATACACGCATAGCCTACGAATGTTCCAAGCAATGTTATCCTAAATGTTATCTTATCATAAAGCTATCGCAAAATAAAGCGCTTATTTTTTTCATCAAATATTTAATCACATGATTCTAGTCCATTGTTCAATGAAATTGCAATGACATGAAATTTAGATGCAGAGGAAGCTGCACAGCTACATTTTTAGTCTCATGAAGCTGTCTTGCTCGCTGTTTCCATTGGAAAGGTTCATACATGTAATAAACAAAACTTAAGTAAAAAAATTAAAATAAAATAGCCATGAAATTCAAAGATATTTAAAAAAAACTCTTTTGAACTCTACATTCGCCTATCTTTATAAAGCGGATCATTTTTATTTTTCTGAGAATTTCTATAATTTATCTGTTTTTTTTCCTTGTCGTTCCCAAAAATTAATTATCAATTCTCAAACGCATAATCGAGAAATCATTCGGAGGTACTTTAATTCGATACCAGAAATCACACATAATCCATAAACGCATGAAGTATTCAGTAGATTCTTAACTTTAGGTGGACAACTCATTCCGAAACTGGAAGACATTTTCTAATTAGATAGTAAGAAAGCACAACAATCAAGCAGCGACGGAGAATTCCCCCTCCCCCTCAAATTCTGCAGCTATCCTCTCTACCAACGCGTGAAGAAAAAATAACGCAACAAAATTTACGTTTGTAGGAAATTATATAAATATAGGCATTAGATGAAAAAGAAGGTCACAAAAATGAGTACACAATTTTATTAATTTTGATATGATAAGCAAATTATTTTTTAGTTGCCAAACATTTTCCTTAATCATAACTTGTAGTCACTTAGGTGCGGATAAAACCGGTTTTTAGATTAATTCAACTGAAATTTCGGCCCTTTCTTCCCTTAAGAATTTTTTTTGAGATCTCGTCGCATTATGTTCATGTTCTTGTTTCTCTTACGTAGATTGTAAGTTTAAATCTGGAGTTTGGTTGATGCGTTTGCGGTCTGTTGCCTCAGAGGTACGATAAGTACCATTTGACAATCCTAGCAGCAGGCTTCGGGTCCTTGTCCAGCTGAAAGATGACCTTAGTTCTAATTTATTCACACCTTTTTGTCAGTAATTCCTTTACTCGAGATGTGACGGTCTATCCATGAAGCCACCAAGGAAAACAAGCGCTGCCACGCAATCCCGAACGAGGACGTATCCATCCATCATAACTTTTATTGGGTTTTTAGGTTTCAGTCCCCCCCCCCTCCAATTTCCTTGATTCCATTTTGAAGTCATTCAGTGCGGGAACTCGATGTCAAATGGACTCGACTTCGCATTGGGAATGTTCGCTTAACCCACAAACATCTTTCATTCGGCAGTCGAACTCCTTTGTGCCCAAAATGTCACGTGATTTGAACGATTCGCCCCATTTTTATTGAATGTCTCGATTTTGATATCCACCATTTACAGTTTTTTAACTCCTCATCCTTGGATATATGAACGCTTTTGAGGAAAACTCCACACGAAAAGATTTTTAAGTTTTCATAAGCAATTGATATTTATCACTTTATCTAAAGCTGTATTGTTTTTATTACCTAACCCAAATGTCACGTGTTTTTTAAATAATCCAATGTTGTTGTTTTTTAAGTTTCATCATTGAACTTTTCGCATAGTTAGTATTATTGTATGCTTTTTGAACTTTTTATATAAATTTTAGTCTTCTTGGTTGACCATACGTATGACACAGTATGACTTTTTCTGGCTCTTGGACCATTGAAACAGACAAACCAAATAATCCAAACTTTAAACCTTCTATTACAAACAAATAGACTAAATTTGGTTTCTTCAGAGAAAATAACACAGTCCAAAATGTTTTCGATTTTAAAATATTTATTTTTCAAAAGTGCGCCTTTTTTTTTTTCAACTGATGTGTGGTTTTCGTATTGGAGTAAAGCAATGAAATCCAGTACTATGATGAATATGTCTAACAGTTGTAGTTGAAAATTCTTTTTCCGATTACTGAGTATATAGATGGCGCAAGTTTAGGGGCGTTCGGGTGTTTAAGTTTGTTTTTCTTTACGAAACGAATAATCTAATTTTTATAACAGAATATTTGTTCATTTATTCTTCCTAATTTAATGCTTATGTGCCTTACATTAAATCAAAATTGCTCTGAAATATTTTGCTGTGCAGTAATATCTTTTTTCTGTATTACTAATTATCTGTAATGTTTACGTCTCATAAAACCGTAAGTCTCCATTGGTAAATGTACACATTGTCTCCTCTCGTGTTTCCTTTCACCCCTGTTTTGACGAATTAAACCCATCCTAACGCATGCGCAACAGCGCGGAGAGTTTCACAATCCGTTGCCGAACAATACTTTGCTTATTTTGCCACCAATACATTTTCTTGTCTTTAAAAATGAGCAGAGTCGACTGTCTTGTAGAGTAATATGCATAATTTTGGTAACAAAAATGAATAAAGGAATTTTGAATATATGAAATAAAGAGAACATAGCACGCAGTTTTGGTGTCTTGAGTTTGAGCCATTGTATTCAAAATTTCCTTCGAATTTACATTTCAAAAAGGCATTGGTATTAACTCGTCTGCCTTCGTAGGGTTTCAAGTTATTTCGTAGATCCCCTTTATGCCTTTGCATCGGCGCATAGGTAATGGATTTATTTATTACTAATGACGAAAGATTAGGCAATTGCAGAAAGAACGATATTTTCGAAAAGTCTGTAGGAACTAAGGGTACCTTTTCTTCTGGAAAATAAATTTCCTCTAGTATCTAAAGGTTAAAATAAAAAGTTATGGATTCTTTTCATTATATTTATAGGAAGACACTGGACCCTAACCCTTTTGATAAGAATCTGAGCACAAAATTTTCACACACTTCGGATTCATTAATGGTAAAGTGTATTTGATCGTTTGCCACTGGACATGAGAAATTTAAGAAGGTCAAATAAATAGAGAAATTATATACAAATGTTAATTTTTGAAATAGAAAGATGCATTATTGTTTTCTTGGAAAATGGCTAAATATTTGTTTCGTTAATGTATGAATAGATCTAATTATTCCGTTCAATGTATAATATATATTTTCATTTCTCTTGATGAGTGGTGTTTTTTGTGTTCCAATAAAAATTTTTAAAACCTGATTAATTTAATTGCAAGTGGCCTTTCAAAACTTAGAAAGTATAGCATCATTTTATTTATAACAACGAAAATAACTGATAATACATAATTTCTTGGTTTTTCAAAACTTGCACATTTTAAGTCCTATCTTCTCATTTCATTCATGAAAACACTTTAGACTGTATAAATCAATCCCTTCCCAGCAATGCCAGTACCAGGATTTGAGCTGGAGTTATCACCGCAAAATAGTAAATTTCGAATAAAGCAGCCCTTTCTAGAGTACTTAAAATACATATTTTCATTATTAAAAAAGTGGTAAAAAAGTTCTATCAAGTGTGGTTGTTATGTGACTGTCTATATTAAGATAGCATCAAAGATATTATTTTAAAAAGAGCTTTGCCTTGAATTTCTGAGATTATGATATAATTAAACACTTTTTTTGGCTTTAAGTACCATGCACACTATAGATATCTTCCCTTTTACGGAATATACCAGAAACATACGCATATACTTAGAATTTTTTCATAAGACCATTGACGGAATTTCATTTATCTGTATATAGTTTTCCATGTCAATGTGTATAACACACATTGGCATGGATGAATTACAGAGTAGACAATGGATTTCCTATAGAACATGGCGGAAAATTTAAATTTGAATTGAAAGAATGAATATTAAATGTCAAATTTATTGGAGAGTTGTAAATAAGTATTCCAACTTTGAGGGGCTATTAAAAGAAAGCAGAACAAATTAGAACTTCAAAAATTATAAATAACAATTGAAGAACTGAAATTGAACACGTCTATTCATCTTCATTGTTAAGTCCCTCCCGAAATACAATACATATCAAGACGTTATGAAAACTCGTCCGCAACTTTTCCAGCTTCTCTCGTGTAAAGCTTTGAAAGTCTGCAAATGGGGATATCTTAAGTTCAGTTGGTCGTGGTGAAACAGATGCAGTTTGATGTAATGCCAGAAAAAAAAACCCTCAAGTATTGCTATGCTCTCGTGTCTTCATTTTTTCAAAGCTTCGGAACCAGCATGCAGGAAAAAAAAATTGTCTGATAAGTTACCGCATCACAATCTATATTCTACGCATTTCTGAGAGGTTTCATTATGAACATTTATAACTGTTTCAAATATAATTTTTATCTATTATCTTTGATATCCGATGAAAAACAAGACTGTACTTTGTTTTAATAACCTGTGAAATCGGGGTGTTCAATTATAAACACTCTGTATTTTCACTCTTTGTAGAGTCTATGAACATTAAGACCGGAATAAATTTAGTGTGACATCAAAAAACTTTTCAAAACTCTAGATGAGGTTCAATCGTAAAAAAACAACAACAATAAAGAGAACGCCCCCCTTACGATATTATTTATAATTGCACCTTCACAAAACAGGCAGACGGAATGACCGGAGGAGCGATTCATCCCAATCGACAAACTAATAAGCCGAGTTATTTTCGTACTATCTCGAAATGTTTTTGTTGTTTTTTATGAATGTTTTTTAACTGATCATTTCGAGAGTTACAGGTTTAGTTCTGGGGGGTTTACAAAAACTACGGCACTTCCAGAATCAATGCGTAGTTTCCATTTTTCAAGGGATGCTACTCCCTTGTTCATAATTCACACTTCATGAAGCACGGGTTTTAGTGGCGATTAGAGTGCCGTCATTGGCCAAATCTAAAATTTGTTTTCGGATAAAACACTTGAATATCAAAATTGTGTGAATCTTATTTCCGTTTCAATTTTTTTTCCCTTATTGAGATCCTATCAAATACGAAATTCGAAATGAAATTTTAACCCTTAAACAGCAATCATCGTTTAGAAATAAATGAAACAAAAATCTAATGAAATCCGCACTATTCTTTACAATTTGGCCCCTTGACACTAACATTCCGAATTAACTCTTATTTATGCATCTATTGGCTGTAAGATGACTATTCATTGAGAAATTTCTTTGATTAAAGAGATGATATTTTCATAATAAGCTATTTCGATAGAATTATAAAGTTTTCGCTTAAGACGCTGTAAGATGATAATTCGTAAATATCTTTGTTTAGGTACATAATATTTTCAGAATACGCTTTTCTAGGGAATTATAAATGTTCACTTCTTTATAGCTTTTTTTTTGTGCTTTTGTAAAAAAGAGATTTTGAGCTTCTGCTTCAAAGAATTGTATTATGATATTGTATAAACCTCAAGAAGTATTATAATAGTGTATAAACCTCAAGAATTGTATTATAATTATGTATAAAATTCAAGAAATGTATTATAATAATGTATAAACATCAAGAATTGTATTATAATAATGTAAAAAACCTCAAGAATTGTATTATAATAATGTATAAGCCTCAAGAATTGTGTTGTAATAATGTGAAAAACCTCTAGAATTGTATTATATTAATGTATAAACCTCTAGTTCACAGAATCGTAGCTTATAAAGTGGTAGACTCCATTAATCTGTATCTATTCTTGACCTGCACTAAGAAGACTGGGTCTCTCTATTAATTTTGCAGTAGCTTTATGTAGTAATTTTTCTTCGTTTTTTCACTTAATGATTTGCGCTCACCTTATCATACAGTTTACTATCATAATACTATCCTACAGATATTAATATGTCCCAAGAAAGGCTTGTAAGGAAGTCGCCACTTTGTCTCCTGCTGGAAGAGACACATGATCGAACAATGATACTCCTATCTAGCGGTGAGGCTATTCATCCTTTGTTGCCCATTGTGTTTCTCCCGTTCTTAGAATTTGAGGCAGAAAGATAATGGATCACACATGTTTTCGGCTCATTAAAGCAGCAAACCCTGTCGAAATACCAGATGGGACTATTTCGTCTATGGACCACCCCAGCTGGGAAGGGTTCCGATAACGAACAGCAGATGCTCTTTAGGACCCGTTGAAGAAATTAGTGTTTCCTTGAACCCATTGAAGAAAGAATGCAGATGCGAACGGCGGGTAGTGTGAAGGTTCTGATAAGGGGTGGATGTCTCAGAAACCTTCCCACGACATGATGGCGCGCAAGTGGGAGTAGAATGATTGGACAATCGGCATCTCCAGCGCGCCAATATCAGCCTGAGAGGTGGAGCTTCGCTACCGTTAAAAAGGGATTCGAAAAGCCGATCGAGAAGAGAGGAGGAGAGGAGACAAGCTGATCCGGAGGACGAGACGAGCTGTGAGGAGTGCTGAAGTTGAAGAGATACCAGGTGATCTCGAGTTTGTTGGAAAGATCCGTAGATCTCTGGAGCTACAGGCAGTAGCCGAGTATGCGGACAGCTTGTGAATCTCCGGCATAGATGCCGAAAGAACAATCCAGTTGTAAATTATTCTCAGTATCTAACCTAGATGACGTGTTTTTTTGTTTAAAGCTGTAAATAAACCCTTTGTGTATAACACGCTACCATTTTATTTGACCGACCAGGGTCAAATCATTACAGGCTTGAAACAATCACGTAAACAATCGAAAATTTTTAGCTATTCGTGATTCTAAAATCCAAAATTTTTTTATGTGATATCAAAATAACTTTTAATTAAATTTCTTCATTTACGGAAGAGAATCTAGTATATTTTAAAAGTCTTCTCTCTTTGCTTATGAAATCAAAATACTATAAAGAAGAACAATTTACCTACAAAATCTATAACAGAATTTCATGTTTCGAAAATGTTGAATTTATGAATAATCGCATTTGCATTCTTAGAAATCCGCAGAATCCGGTTCTACATTCTAACAGAGTGAGAATGAAAAAAAAATTAACATATATTTAGATCAAGTCTATACAAAATTTTATCCATTTAGTTTTTTTTTTTTTTTAAATTTAACACGTTCGTTAGATGAGCAGAATTCAGTTTAATGGATTTCCTCAAGAATTTGATTCAAATTAATGATTTTAATGGAAGAATCGCATTACAGATGCCCTCTCTCTAATTTTTTAGTTTTCTTTCTCACTTATATATTAGTGTATTTCCAAATATGGATTTTTTTTCTAAACTCAAGATGTTCTGAAATGAGAAAATTCACTATGTTCCAAAGATGAATTTATTTGAAAATTATGATTCTTTGCTCTGCATGACTCGCATAAAAATGTTTTTTCAAAATATTGTTTTCTCCCTTTAAATACTGTTTTCATTTTCAATAACGTTTTTCAACGATAACTCACGCTACGTTAGAGACCATAAGCGAATTAAAGCATTTGGTAATGCAAATACACTTTTTTTTAAAAAATTGGTCAATTTAATTTAATATTTTAATGCATTTTTAACTTAACAGGTATAGATAAGTTCACTAAGGATTTACTTTAGGTTAATGAAAAATGTATATGATTTTATTTATTTCATTTATCTATTCGTTTATTACTACGTTTATTTATATTCAAATAGACATTTGATGTTGACAAATATTGTGGTAATTACAAGAATGTATTAAAAACAGATAAGAGCTGCATTAATTACGTTTGATAATTTTTAAAATTTTTTTGATTTTGAATATTTATAAACTAATTTAGCTATTAAGCTCATAACATTTTTAATTGCCCTAACTGCAGCACCTCTTAGCCTAGTAACACTAATCTCTTCTTATTTTGGAAATAAATCTTCCTTTCAGAGAGAAAATTTTCCCATCTACAGGAATCATTTTTATGAAACCGTTTAAAATTTTTCCTGACGCCAAGCTATGAAATAAGAAAATCTTGATTATTTTCCGGTATCATTACTCGCCAGAGCAAGTTCTTGTCCTTGTCAATGTTTATTTTACTTTATTCTGATGAACGGTGCTTCGATGCTGTGACTTCATTTTGAAATGAAAACCATTTTATCGCTTCGGAACTTTTAAGTGTTAGCATAAATATCTCATGCCCAAGATAAGTATTTTTTTGCTTAATAAGGGAACTTTTTTTACTTTGATTACGTTCTGTGGCGAATTTCAATGGAGCCTTGAACTTGATGGCGGTAATATTATCAGTTAATTTGTTTTTCATAAATGTTTGACTTAATATTATTTCAGGCCTTATAAAAATGTGGTTGGATTTAACAGCAGAAAATGACAAATGTTATTCTACCAGTTTTTGAATAATGCTGACTGAGAAAACAAATTAAAGATAGACTCATAAATCTCTTCCTCGTATATAACACAATCGTTATTTTCGCCATCGTTCACCGCGCTTAACTTAATCGTAATCCTTATCAAGTTTTGGCCATACTACACACTCACCCAACTTGGCCAGTTAGTTTGTAGAATAATGTAGTGAGTTTAAGGCATGCCGAACAAGAAATTCTGTGAGATACAACGCATGCTTCAAAAAGAATTGGCGGGAGCGTTCTCCCCGAAATTTTATCGCATTTTCTCTAATAAAAGTTTTATTCCAGATAATGCCTTTCGTAGCATTGTTTTCCATTTATACGAAATATTTTGGTGTGAATTTAACCTTTTTACTGAATAGATCGTGTTATCCTTGGCGAGTTTTTTTTCTTTTTTCGATTAATTCCTGGCATGCGGACAATATCATCCGAAAATCGAATTTGAGTTTTAGACGCATTTTTCTCAACCTGTTGAAAGAAAACATTGATGCAGAACTACACTTGAAGTCACAAATATAGTTTTAAATAATGATTTTTATACATTTAAAATAAATTTGATAACACGGTTATACATTAAATTAATAAATATTATAAGATTTAAATTTGATATATTTCCATTCTATATATGAGTTATCTCGTACATGCACAGATATATTGATATTTGAACCTCTTTTTAGAATTATCACAAAGTTTTATAGATATATACACTATGGATGTTAAAATTGTGCTAATAATGTTATTAATCTGACTTTTTTCGTTTTGTAGTTATTGTGTCAACTTACATTCGAATGACTGCAAGAAATAGAAAAGATTTTGCTCAAAAATTGATAGAGGCAATGAATCTGATGTTAAGAACGTATGCCATCATCTTTCTAGCTCAAATCTTTGAAGCAGACAATATTTTCAAGAATTTTGAGCTTAGAAAAGTCTAAAATGTGAAGGTTTGTTAAAATGTCGGATTTGAATTTCTTGGCGATTATATTGTCTTTATGCAACGTATTTGCGATTATAAAAAGACCAGGCCAGCACAAATTTGGTTGGGTTTGATTTTATGGCTCAGGGACCAAATGAGGTCATTTCCGGCCAAACGTTTGTTAGACAAACAGCACAAAATAGGCAATATATCATATTAGGTTGAAGTTTTTTTAAAATGCACAGCGTAATATTTAATTGTTTTCAGGAATTTTTTATGCGTGGAGATAAAAGCAAAGCAGTTAGTATCTGATAAACTTGAGAAGCTGAAACATCTTGAGACTTGTTGATTATCGTCTGCTTTGCTATCACAAAAAATTAATGATGCATCATTTATCACTTTAATTCTTCCGTTCAGTTATTAAAATTTCATTAAGAATTCAATTACGAATAGAATGACTCTCAAAGTCGCAACGACGGTGATTATTTGTTTACGCTACTGTTGAAACTCGCTCCTCGGAGTCGCCGGCACACCCGTACGAATGCTTGACTTGATACTCGAATGTTGGACCATAACTAATGCCGGTGCTCTAGAAAAAATATTCTATTTTATCTATCCCGATAGAACTAGGGCTATGACTTTCAACATACTTAGAATGCTTAGTTCCAGAATTGAATCGATACTGCAAAGTACTTTGATTACCAATCAATCGAAAAATTTAACGTACACTAGATACGTTTAAATGGCGACTCTTGGGCCGAATGAAGTTACGAACCTGGAAGCCTCCGATCCTGAGGCCGAGACCTCGCCGCCAAATGACCGCGGTCTGCGCTTTTGGGGCTGTGTCCTTGGAGGCAGTGAAAGCTGTTAAAATATCTTTTCATTTTCCTAGCAGTACGAAGTTTCATTCTCAAAATTAGTGGAAGAAACTTTAAGGGGGTGGATTTTTCCAGAATACAGAAAGGATAGAAAAATTACTATTCAGTCCGATAGTTTGAGAAGAAATCTTTATTTTTAGCAGCACAGCTGAAAATCTATTTCTGTTAAAATTAATGTAAGCAGTATCCTTTTATATATAGGGTGGTTATAATTAAAATTCCACATTGAAATGGTCATAAAAAGAAAACTGATTGTCCAAATGAGACCAAACTTGTTTAATAATATTTGGTTGATAATAGTTTTAAAAAGACCAGAGAAATTTTATTAGTCGGGAAAAAAGTTCAAAAACTTACCGCCAGGAGGAAACTGGCTCTGTATGCATTATTGGTAAGCGAAAGAAATTACGAAGATATCGGTTTAAAATGTGCTTAATTGTTTCTGAAACAAGTTACAAATCTGGTTCTATGTGTATTATCTCAAAAGCTTGTTTATAGGGAAAATAACTATAGTATATAAAATAATTATCTAACTAATCTATAAAAAATTATCTAAATAACGGAATTGAAAGATGCGATACAGCGACATTTGCGTCACATCCCTCCCGATATTCTGAGAGCTTTTGTTGAGAATGCTGCAATGCGAATTAACTTACTTTCAGAAAATGTTGCTTGCCACACTAAACAAGCTTCATAACGCGCTTCAGGAGAGATTAAGGACATTTTAAACAATTAAACACAATTTAATGTCCTATGTTGTTTTAAAATATTGCACACAGTGCCATTCCTCCTCTGGTAGTGAGTTTTTAATTTTTTTTTCTGTCGTAAAAGAAATTTCCATGACCTTCTTTATACTATTACCACGTTTAGTAATAATTGGTCCAGTAGTTTTCCTTTTATAACCATTTCAAAGTGGAATTATTACTACTCTGTATTAAATAAGAAAATAAATTCCCGAATGTATATAGCCATATTTGTAAAAAAAAATGTTTAAATTTATTTTCATTAGAAGTGCTGAAATTAGGATATCCCTCTTTCTCTTTTGTTACGTCATATCTGATGCAAAACCTCACAATCATTCTTTCTTTTTATTATTTTCTTTTTGTACCAAATGCGACATGTTATCTGAAATATCCGACTGTCCCTTTTAGTTTATTATTTTCTCTTGCTTTTGAAAATATACTCCATGTTTTCCAAGGCAAATATTTTTGTATGCAATAAATGTTATTGTTTCTTATGGCCCTTACCATGGACAAGCTCGATGAGATAGTCAGCGATTTAAGCGCAATCAGAGTCCCTCGTTTGTAGCAGCGCCAATTAGGGCCAAGAGAACGACTTTTGCTACTCGCTCATCACATTCGCTAGCGCAAGTCCCTTTTTTCAGGGGGTACATTCACACAACAATCGTGAACGAACTCGAACTCGGGACGCCCGGATCATCGGGAAGACGCGCTACCTCTATGTCAGGACACCGACTTGCAATAAATGTGAATTACAAAATATATACATGGAAAAGATCGTGTTATTTTTCTTTATTAAATAATTTAAATCTGGAGGATGTTTACAGAAGTGATTTTCTGTCAACTTAGTGTCTGTTAGTGGGAGGCTGTGGTAAATTACAAACATACGCATCGACGGGGAATTCATATGTCTTCTTTTCTAAGCTGATAATATTTAATTGTCAGGAATTTTCCTTCCTTTCTGATGGCGATAAATTTTTCTGATAGAAAGCAGCTTGCAACTTTGTTCTGAACCTTCAAAAGAGGGTAGTATCCGTCAAATTTGAGAGTCGAATAATTTAGATCTTGGGAAGAGGGATTTTTTGCTTAACTTAGTGTCTTTTAATGGAAGACTTTTGAATCTGCTTCCCTAACTGGAACCAAAAAATAGTAGACTTGTGCACTGACAGAGGAATTCTATTACTTCTTTTTTAAACTGGTAATATTTTATTGTTAGAATGGTGATGTATGCTCTTTCCGTACTGAAGATGATAATTTTTTTTTGATAGAATGCAAGTAGAAATTTTGTTCTGTGTCTTTCAAAGATCTACATCCATTAAATTTGTCACTCTTGAGCTTTCTAAAGCCTAGTTCCAACGACCTGCGAATCTTCAAACGGCCAACGCGTTCCCCCGTTTTACCCCTCTTGCGGTTTCTTGAGGGTCTTTTCTTGAGTCAGTGGACGCGTCCGAAGTTTCCCGCAAATTGTCGGTAAAGTGTACAAGCATCAAAGGAACCCAAGAAACCGTAAGAGGGGAACATGGGGGAACCCGTTGGCCGTATGAAGATTCGCAGGTCGTTGGAACTAGGCTTAAGAGTGACAGAGTTGAGAGTTCATTGTAACAGATCTTTCCCCATGCATTTAAAGAAAATGATGTAAAAAAGGTTTTACGACCCGAAGGGAAACGAGAAGTAGCAATGGTAGAAAGAACTGCGGGAAAGTTTCCGGACACACTCAAATCCCTCGAAGGGCGGTGGAAGATAAGTTCTGCCTTCCTCATGTGAGTAAACTGGAGAGGATACAAATCATTTAGGGGTAAAATATTTTATTGTTAGAGGATACCATTTCAAACATGTGTATTGTAGATGATTTTTTAATATATTGTTTTTTAAGGTTACATCTAAGATAAAGAAACAAGATCTTTTAATTAGTAGAGACAAAAATTTAGTTTTTTTTTATTGCACGTAATAGTTTCATAGAAAGGGATTATATTCTTCTTAATTTGTAGTAAAATAATCATTATAAAGAAATGTTTTTTGTTAAAGATAAAAAATCATTAGTTTATCTTTATTAGCATTTGTAGAATCATTGTTTGGTCCGTTGAGCAGGAGCAAAAATGTGCAGACAATAATTGTGGTGTAGCAAAATATTATGAGAACGAGGTTTCTATAAGATGTGGTTTATTGACCGACGAGAAGGGGCATGGGCCCCACCCACCAACGGTATAGAATCGCGTTCGGTCTTCATTTCTAGTTTTGGAGGATCACGATCCGCGCACTTACAATAGGTGCAACCCTTTAATGGGAGTTCACATACATGGACATTGGCAGCAAAGTACTGAACAGCTATCGAAATTTTACCACAAAATATAGTATAGGAGAAAAATTGAAGTTGAGAATTGCCAGTCTAAACCAAATCAATCATCAATCATGTCGCACATAAATAAAAGAAAAAGTTTTATTTGATTGTTACAGTGTATAATTCAAGCGTCACACCGCTGAAAAAGATGGACCGGAATCGCTGAACGTCGCGTCACTTGGATTTTTAAATCTACTCGCACTGCTGGAAATGAGGAGGAACCATCGAATTCAAGGACACGTCTTCCGGAATTTAGATTCACTCACAGTGCTGAAAATGATTCTCAGTCAAATCAGTTAACTCCACCCCGTGAAGGTTCTTGGGTTCTTCGCAACTTCCCAACAAGTTTCTCCAGAAACTTCCCTCTCGATCTTTCATCAAAGCAATCCATCGGATGCTGCAGTTGCACTTGATTGGGTTTTCTGAAAAATGAAAACGCACAACATTAATATTTCAATCACCGCTCAAAGCGGGCGTGTTTCACGAGTGATGCGCTAGTTGGATCCGTAGGAGTGCGGGCAGCACGGTTAAATGAGTCATTCGACTCTTTTATTCGTGCCCCGGCAACTATCTACGCTGGCCACGCGAATGCATGATAAATGATTGAACGTTGTCTATTAAACAAAATAAACTGATTTGCCATGTATTACTGACGTTTTTATTTTCTTTTTGACTGTCGGCTTACCGTTACCTACTGAACTATTCATTGAAGAATCGCTCAATTCATGTTGGAATTGACCCACTTCTTAGACGCATAGAATATTAATCATTAATTTTGAAATAAGTTTACTTCCTTCTCAGAACTATTCATATTTTTTTTAAAAAAATTATATAAAAATGTGAGTCGAACCAAAGTTTGCGAGTCAAAAACTTCACAGTCTATTATTTTGCATTTACTCTTTCGTTAACACCATGCTGCTATAAATAAACTGCAAGAACAGAAACACGGAATTATATAAAGCGTACTTTGTACGGTCTATTGAACAGTTTTAGTTGTTGGCCATGCGAAAAGAATTCTTTTTGCTAGTTTTTGAAGAAAAATAATTTTGTATGATTTTGCGCACGAGTCAGTTACTTCCAGTGACTTATCAAATTTAAACAATATTTTGTGCTGATGCAACTACTGCTTTCAATAGAATATCACTGCAGTATAATCAAATTATTTCGGTAAAATTAAAAATTTATTTATAAGAAAAAGAGATAATACGAGTAAAATACTTGAATAAATGAGGAAGGAATTTTCATTTATTATAGGATATTTTTCTTGGAGATGAAATGCAATGAAAAAGAGAGAAAATCAGATTTAAGAACATTATATATTTTTATTTATGAATTTTAGAATAAGTTAAGCTAAGGAGACCAGCGAAGTCTAATACTGACTAAACCTTATTTGCTCATGCTTTGGTGATTTCTCACTGTATGATCCCTTCCCCTCCCGAACTTCGCCATCCAGACAAGATCCGAGTTATGTCTAAGAAACATTTTAACATCTTTATTTCCTATCTTCATTATTTGTCTCCTAATTGGATGGGTCCGACGCAGAAGTCCACTCCGATTCCAAAGTGCTGAAGAGCGTTGCCCTCTCCGAGTAGGTTCGGCAGAAATTGGCCCGCCATCGCGCTTCGCCTGCGGGAGAGACCTGGCCGTCGTCTAACAGCCGGACGGACGGTTCGCGTCTTGGACTTTCTTCAGTCGATAGATTTTTGAGGAGTGCTAGTTTAAGGTACGAATAGAATTTTGAAAGTTTAATAAAGCTATATATATACATAACTCCTTATCCAATCCAGTTTTCTGGTTCTGGCTGCACAGACAGGTTTTTAACAAGACAGATAAGACTGCTGCTTAAATCTTCTATGAAGGATCAAAGACAGATATATCTATCACTATTCTAACTGCAGACATTAAATGGCACTATACTAATTATACAATAAATTAATTTATGAAAAAATATAGATTCTTTGTATACCAAGCTATTAGAATTGCAATACATGTTTATTTTGAATTATTTAAATCATTATTAAATTAATAAATCATTATTGATTTATAATAAATATTTTTGAATAATAATCATTAATTTGATTGATAATAATATAATACATTTGAAAAGTCCTGTAAAACAATAATTTTCAAATGTTATATTTATTTGAATTTTTTTTATTTCATAACGATTATATGTTTTTAATATGAGTAAGGAAATCATTAACTAATTATAATGAATAATTCATCATAAAGCCTTATTAAAAATGAATAAAAACACACACCTTCAAACCCAAGCACACAGACACGCACTTACTTACCTAGGCACGCTCGCATACGATCCCACTCGTATATAGATACACATATAGTAGTTAGTCATAAAAAACTATGCCGATATGGAAATCTGTTTACCAGCCCATTCAACTGACCGAGGTGAGATTTTAGTTTAGTTATTCAGAGCTCATACCTCTGAATAACTGTGCCGGGATTCAGCAAACTGCAACAAAGTGTCGCTCACGATTATTGTAATACGTATAGAAACCCGAAATTTTTAAAAGGCAACACTTCTTCCTTTTTGTTCGAATATTTCTCGTGCATGCAAAAACATTTAAGAGCGTTAGAATAGTGTATATATCATAAAAATGGACTGTGGAGCATAAAGCGAAATACATTTACTACATTTGTCAATGTATCCATGTATTTTCTTTGAAAAATAAATACATAAATAGCAAAAAATCTTTGAAAAACATTTTTTCATCATGCTTAGAAACATCTTCTTGAATTAGATACCTCTGAATAAGAAGTTTTAGCTTTAAACTTTTTGAAAGAAAAAAAAAATTGAAAGTATGTTACAAAACGGGTAGTAAATATAAAAAATAAGCAAGATTCATTCATTCTCTGAAATAAGAAAATAAAATAATTTTGAAGAGAACCGTACAGTTTTTTTTCAAAAGGAATTCTCTAATTTTCACCTACCATCCAGCAAACATGATCTCAGTATCTCGAAAGGCGCCTTAAATGTGTTCTCGGATATTTGCGAGATCAGATTCCCAGTCAGCCGCAAGTGCTGCAGACGCGGCATGTCGCTGAAAATATCTTCAGGCAAGGACTCTATTCTCTGGTTCCTGAAGAAGAAAATGAACATAAAATAAGCGATTTTTTAAATGAGCAAGTAAAACAAAACGAGCCTCTGTTACAATTAACTCCCGATTAAAATGATCTTCGATATGCATTCAGAGTCCATAATTAAATGGAATTTTCAAAGTACAAAAATAGTGGGATTTGATTTCCTAGTTCAGCTGCTCGTTTTGAAGATTAATTTGAAAAGGACTTTGCCATTTTCAATCCATATGAGATAGCAAATCCTTTTCACCCATCTGGTTTGAACCTCCTCGGGGCCCACTCGAATCTCGGACTTCCCTTCCAAACTTTTAAGACCAAATATGTTTTATCGATTGTAATTTAATCTTTATATTACTAGTTATATTAAACTGTCTGAATACCAAAAAGGCTGTCTGAAATACCGAAAAGATGAATTGCTGATTACTATCTAAAATTTATTCAATAGTATGTGCAAAAAGGATTTAGTTTCTATATATACAAAAAATGAAAAATGGAAAAGAAAAGTAATTAAAAAAACTATTAAAAAAGACAAAAACCTTTTTAAAGCAATTTAAATAATATTTACTATAATCTTTAATGCATTTTAAACTTATAAGGCACCTTATTTTTTTAAGAATCTTAAAAGAACATAAAACTTGCTATTAATTAATGATTAGCAAATTTCATAGAATGGTAAATAATCAGAAAAACCACTGCAATAAAGCTCCAAAATCTATTTAGCCAACAATTGATTTTAATTTGAATGCGTTTGATTCTACGACCTTTATAACTGAATAAAAGTACAGAATTAAATAACTTCTCAGCAAAAACTCTATTGCCCTTAAAGCTATGGAGTTGTTAGATAATTGCCTACTTTAGCTATACATCGTTCAACATGCTTCTATGCCCCTCCAAACAAGTTCCTTTCAAACAACACTGAGATGAAAGGACATATTGCGATGTTCAGGGTTGTTATCCATCCACCGTGGTAATACATAAGAACGAGAAGTCGCAATGGTCTCACAGAAAACGTCACAACAACTTGTGTGTAATGTGAAATTTCCTCCACTTCCTCCTTTTCCACAGCGGTTGTTAGTAGTGACTAATTTGTTTTAAAACTTTTTTTAAAAGATTATAGACATTTTTACTGAGAAATTCGAGAATTTAGTCAAAGAAAACAGCTTTCAGCAGAGAAAACGTAAAAAAAAACAACTGGTGTTTAAAAAAATATCGCCAAAATTTTTCAAAAAATTGTTTGAAATTTAACTTTAAATTATATAAAATAGTGAAGTTTGCTACCTTAGATTTATGAAAAATTACACAGTGGTTATTCGTATTGTTGATTTCCATTAATATTTCTGAGTAACTTTAAATTTTAATAATATTCAAAACTAAATGATAATTTACATGCGCATCAAAATATATAAGTAACAACTTTTAGTGATTTCAGTCATATAATTAATTTAAACTCCAACTTTTAAGATTCATAATTTATCAGATATTTCAATTGCTCCATTTAACTTACCTGTTATGAAAGATATAAATTTGAGGAAACTGAAAGCAAGGAATTTATACATACATATATGAAATAATTTTTTGGAAGGGGAGAGGGAGAGAAGGAAAACAGATACGGTTAACTAACATATTTCTATTTTCCTTCCCTGTCATTAAAGAGATATTTCTGTTCTTGCGAGGCTTTTGGAAAACTGCTTGTTAGAATCACGATAGCGTGAGATGTAGTTTGAATGCAAAGGCTGGAAGTAGAAAAAAGAGGGCGTTCAAAAGAATTTTGAACTCATTTAGTTTTGAAGAGAATCTGCTGAAGTAGTGTTTTTATTTTGGCAGGTGCTAGAGCCAGCGGGGAAAATTATGAGACCGCGAACAACTCTTCTCTAAAATAATTATTTTCTAATCACAGATCTTGTGATTAGAAAATAATTATTTTAGTGTGTGTATAAATCGAAATAATTTTCCCACATGGGGAGAATAATGCACCAAACAAAAAATTCGGACCGAGAAATGCATATGTTTCCGAATTTGTCGCAGCCGCAGCATTTGTGTACGAAAAAATTATAAAGCATTCAAGTTTAAAAAATACTCTCAAAAGAGAAAAAGAATGCAGAGTTTTTATTTATTTTTTATTCATTATTTTTTGTATTTATTTTATAACATAAATTTGTAAACATTATGAAATATAGAAATCAATTTTTTTCTCTGATCCCCTTTCCGGCGGAGCCACTTGTATCAAAATTTAATTAAAATAATCAATGAATTGTTTATTAACACTGACAATATTTAAATAATATATTGCCACTGAGAATACAAATCCATTAAAAATATATGAGAAAAAAACATTGGTTTTTTAAACTACATTTAAAGTTTTAAAACAATACTAAAAAAATTATGAAAATCTCTTACTTGAAGGAAAATGTCTTTATGTTTGCTGGAGTTGGAAACATACTTCTTGCCAATGTTTTAATTTTTCCTTCATCCATTATAATGTCTATCAAATTATTCATATTTGCAAAGGCTTCTTCGTGCACTTTACTGATCGAACAGTTACTGATGGTTATTCTTTCTAAAGACTTTGGTGCATACTGAACAAACTTATCGTCAATGTTACGTAAAGGAGAATCTTCAATGGTTAAGTTTGTAAGATTTGGAATTTCTGTGAACAAATCCCACTGGATTGCTCGAGACAGTTTTAATCCATATGCTGTTAATCCCAGCAAATCCGTTGCGTTTGGAGGCTTATCAAACAGAGACACCATGGTTGTGTCCATGATGATTAAGAGTACTATCTTCTTTATTTCAAAAACCTCAGCAGGTATGTATGTTAAGCTGGACATGTCTACCATAAAGTATCCGTATCCATAGTCGCTAGTTTTGTTCAAAACTTCCAGAACCACATCCTTCCCTGTTATTTTTTCGCATGTAACGATAGCACGGCCATCTTCAAAGTGATTCCTACAAACACATGGAACTGTGAGCTCTTTAGGTGGACAAATGTCCATTGGATCCGCCAAACACGCTGGAATCAGGCCCAATAAAAAAATCAACAAAATGAGATGCTTGAAGTCCATGTCGAATCTTAATCCACTAAAATAATTTTTTAAGTTGTGCAGACGCCTTTTATGCGATTCTTCACACAAATTTTGTGAGTAAGATCATTTTTATCGTCTGCTGAAATGAAAAGTATCCAATGACAAGATTAAAGATTGCTTACTCAGAATTTTTACTGTTGTTTACAGAAAATACGAATCGTGAAAGCATGAATAAACTGCGTCAATACTTTTTTTTATTACTGTTTAATAATACTACTTAATTTTACTACTCTAAATTCGAATTTTATTGAACTAATTTAAACTTAAAAGTTACACCTGTAGTCTTGTGAGTTTTCATTGTTATGCCATAAGATGGTAATTAAGGAAGTGGTAACTAATCAGCATATCAGAAACTTCTCATCCCCATATCTATATTGAACCCATTAATAATAAACCACAGTGCAATAATTCACGCCAGATTTGCATCCACCCCTTTTAAAGACATGCTGCTTTTCCTGAATGAATGGTTCGCTTAAACAACGATGAGGCGAGTAATTAAGTTGGTATTCATCGATCACGATATAGCTTCAGTCATAGATAATACTCATTTCATTGAAAGAGAAATAACTCAGTCCAATGCCATTACTATGACCGCAATTAAGTGATAATCAATTGAAGTATCGGGAGTTTTTCTCTCCTTTCTTTTAACTGCATTCTTATGGGAAATACACGGTATTGAAACTAATATGTCTTTTCTGTTTACATTAAGTACATATCCAATGTATTTATAAGGTACATTATTCGATAGTCTTTAATTAACAGCCTACAATTATTTATAAATATTTGAGGTGTTTCAAAACTCTGGGTGCAAATTTTTTAAAAAGAAAGAAGTTCCTTTTTAAAACAGAAATCACCATACAATGCGTGTTTGAAATTTAAATAGCGAAGTTATTAAGAGAGCAGTTATTGTTCTATCCTATAAAAATGATTAGTTTGATTTTATCGGAGTAAAAGTTGTACATATCTATTTTGCGTCAAGTGTATGTTAGAAAAATAGGAGCAAGGAACTGGAAAGCTGTATTGATATATAAAAGAAGTTAACATTCAAAAATAGTTTTTAATTATTTATAATGAAATTTAAAAACATTTTGGAAAAACTGATGCGAAGAAACTCTTTGTGACCATCACTAAACCCTTAAACAATTCGCCGCAGAATATAATACCTTTAAATGAGCGAAATGATTGAAAGAGCTAACTGAAATGAGAATGATAGGGATCAATTAAAATTTATTATTTGTTGCTCCTTATGACACTTGTCATAGACAAGCCCGCTGACGAAGTTAGCGATTGAAGACGAATTTGTGCAGTAACTTCTGAGGATAAAGGTCCCTGAGCCCCCAAGGGCAAAAGTCTTCTAGGTTATATGAAGATGACACTCACACACTCGCTTTCACAACCCCTTTTTATACAAGGTTCTTTCACACACTTCGCAGATATAACGCGGTTAAAGAACAACCATGCTTGAACCAGCATTCGAATCTAGGATCACGACGAAGACGCGCCACCCCTCGCCAAGATGCCGCTACTTATGACTTGTTCGGTTAGTTGAGAGAAACTCATTTCAAACCGAAGGGCGCCAGATCGTTTTGAGAATTTAACTTTACCCATGCTTTCGAAAATGCCTTTTGCAACTAGAATTTAAACAAAAAAGAGAGTGTTACTTTAAGGTTTAAATTTCTGTGAATAATAAGGAACATTAGAAAGGGATTTTGAGAAATTGATGCGTTGAAGTAGATACGTTTGATTTTCCTCATATGACATTAATAGTTCTCATCATCTTTTGACCCAAGGTTCGCGTAATGAAAGATTTTGGCTGCATAAATGGTGTGCCAAAAAAAAAAAAACTTTCTGCTGTTTTTTTGGCCAATCTGTCTTCTTTTTCATTTCTGGTATGGCTTGCACTTTCTTCGGTCCATGGTATTGACGTGAGGCTGAAGATAAAGTAACTTAATGATTTTCCAGGCTAAAGTTTTTTTCTTTGGACTAACCAAGGTTTAAAATCTTATTGGTTCTCTACCAAAGCAATCAATTACTGAGTTGGAAAGAAGCAGCTATAAGAAATTCTTAGTTAGAGAGTCAAGAAAAAGAAATGGATGCAACTATAATTTGTAAAGCCTTCATGAAATGCATAATTATAAGGATATATTAGTCCTCTTGAATGAATATTTAAACAAGTATAGTTAAAAAGTTCTTTTGAATTTAAAGTATTCCAAAAGTTTGTTGTCATTATTTGCCATCATATCTACCAGTTGTTTAAGACTTGAAATACTTTTGGAAATGCAATCAAATTGTTCTGCTGTTGTAAATTTCACTCTTCTGTTGTATTGAATAAAGTCTGGTCACAGATGCTTTTCATCTTTTTTTGTTTTAGTCGCCGCATGTGTCAGCAGACCTATCTTAAATTGCAAAATTGTCTTATCATTGTACTTCTAACTAAGCCTTAAAGACATTTTAAGATATTGTAAACATTTCATTAGTCAGTGTTTATTAACTCTTTCCGATTCATAACTCAGATTTAACTCAATCAGCAGACTAGAAAATGATTGAGACTACCAGAAAAGGTAACATCTCGGGAAAACGTATTTGGAGAAAATTACGTCTATGAGGATTTTCCTATTTGTATACATATTGATAATCAAATAAAATTGTCAATTATAAAATATTATATGCCTCTAATACTGCCAACATTATAAACTGATGGCAAAGAATGCTATTTTAAATAAATGTATTTATATCGCTAGTCTGCAATTTTTTTTGATAAGAAAGATTTTTATTTTAAATTTTGAAATATTAATATTGAAATATATTCTGTAATTCGATATCACACTTTACCAAACAAATCAGCATTCTTTTTTAAAATCTTAGATATGATCTGCTTTTTAACAATGAGGTCGATTATTTCCCTCAATCGCTAACAGATGGCATAACTGGTACGAAATCAAAATTTATTTTATCTAATGATTTACTATTAATTAAATTCTGAGCATATTAAAATCATTTTGGAAAAGAGGAAAATACCATTTTCCTTTCATGCTTTTGAATTACCACAAAAACCTGGAAATGATGGTAAACGTCGGTAATTTTTTAAATCTATTTCAGCTGTTTAGTTTTACGTTGTGATAAGAAAGCTTATTTAAAATTGTGTCTTAAGAAAATAAAAATTATTTGTGTACTGAAGTAATGTATGGATATCATTTTCATATAGTTAAAAGAAAGAGTTTTCACTTTTCTGTTTTCAGATATTTAAATTTAGCCTTAACATTCTGAAACTGAATGGTTGACAAACTTCAATTCAAACTTCGTTAAGAAACTGAAATTCTACATTACTTTCTTCAAATTGAATTCAGAATTTTAGACTTCAAAATTATATGAACGATATTCTTGTTTTAATGATTATTTAAAATTTAGAAACATAATTGAAATCAATATTCAGACAAACTGGAATGTTTTTTTTTCTAACTTCTTTCACATCTGTAAAGTGGAAATTTCTGTTCTTATCACAAATTCGGAAATCATACATTTCTTTTTGTATTATAGTTTTAAAATCATAATTTTTCTCCATACGATGACGATACAAAATTTAAATATTAAAAAAATTCGATTAATTATTAATCAATTTAAATTTAAATTTCGTTTGATATGAGAGACCATTATACTTGGAAAAATTTGATTACAAGTTTCAATAATGTTTATAAGAAAAAGCCAAAGACAAGAATATTATCAGTCTACTATGAAACTGAACGTATAATTTAAGATATGGCTTGGCTGTTCATAAGTTAGATTTTATTTCTATGATTTTTCATACATTTTTTAAGAATTTATGATATCAATATATGTCAATGATGGTAGTGATAAAGTGAATATATAGCAAAAGAAGAATATTAATGTTATACTTTTTTTGTCCCCAAAGCTTTAATAAAATAATTTAGCAATAGTCTTGTTGACCTATTACTCAAGAAGGCAAAATGTCATATAAAAAAGGAGGTATAATATCCATCACTAGAAAGCATATGAAACTTTATTAATAAAATTCATATGTTTAACAGGCAGTTTAAACTTGCACCAGACTAAGAAAGTAAATTTTCTCAAAAACCAATATTTTTACATGTTTGTAAACATCATTTCAAAATTAATATAAAACTATCACTTTTCTTACTGATAAAAACAGCAGAGAAAGTATTTTTAAAGATATCAAAATATACTAAAAAAATAAATAATTTCCTCGTTTTCATTCATAAGTAAAAATATGTTGTTATAATTCAGAAAAAAAAAACTGGTCAATTTTTAAAAAATTATTTTTTTTCAAAAATTTGAGGTTTAAATAACTTAATTGGGCTATTGCTTATTCAACCTTTTTTTCAACAAATTAAGTAAAATAAAATAAGATATTTTGATCGCATAACATTTGAAACAATCAATAATTTAATATTAACATTATTCTTCCTGACACAGAAGTATTTTGCGTTCATATTATGTTATTTATTTATTTTTTCAATTAAATCATGTTACTGGCAATGATTAAAATCGGCATGAATTAATTCAGAAATATCTTTCCTCGCTACGGGCTTTGGACGAACGCATGCACCAGTCACGTATTTCTTTCTGTTATGTCTATTCCGATTTGCAATCCACTTCAAGGAACAATCGCATTTGATGGGATTCCCTAGAAATAAAACAAAATACAAGTCAATTCACGTATTAACATTATTATTTTTAGAAACGCTTTTGTGAAAAATTCGGAGATAAACATTGAACAGATTTATTCTTTTCTAAACGACTTTGGCAATCAGTTGATTCGCCAAGATTAACAGTTAATGAAGCTTTCAATTAACACGTTTGCGTAATTTGCTCTTCGACTCTTGCTCAGAGCATTTCATTGCATACATCTCATATTATTTTGGAGGCCTTATCCGCTTGTATTCTTGTGTTATGCATTTCTCTGATTTCAAGTACAAACTCCCATCCAAGCCAAGGAATCGCCGAGGCATTGAATAAATTGCTCTTCGATCCCTGCCAGACGGACAATACGCAGATGATGCCCCACTTATCGGAGTGCAGAGAGTCCTCGACATTCATCCAAGTTTCTTTTCAGGGGGTCTCTGCGGGACTCCTAGGAACGAACCCGTCCACTTTCTGACCAAAAGCGGGCACGAGAGTTCTCCGGAAATGTTTGAAAACCCTCTGAGAGCACTGTGTTACTTGAAGATACACAGTTGATCCAAGATTTTTCAGGCTGTGCCTGTTTTTCGCTACGCTATAGGCCATGACTGTTTGTCAGCGTGCTTGAATTGGCTCGGTATTTGAGACTCCCCCTCACGTCCTCTGCGCGGTCAACATCGGATTTTCGATGCTATTCATCTGGACTCGTGCTCTGCGCTCGAGTTTTTAAACTGTCAAATTCAGAAATATTGGAAAGCTAGATAACTAATGACGTCATAGCCAGTCTTCTAGGAATTTGTAATCAATAAGTAAATAAGGAAAGAGTAACACAATTTATGTTTAAAAGAACTTTTCACACTTGCTTAATTTTGAAATTTAATGAGTAGAAAAAAATTCCGAAAGTTTTATTAAACTATACCTTAAATTATGGTGATCATAGTCAGGAAATTGGAATTGACTCAACATAAGCCAAATCTTCATGTCCAAATCGGCAACAATGCGAGGAAATGCCAGGATAAAATAAATATTAGTGGTAGCAAAGAAATTAATTTGAATTTTTGTTCTTCAATGAAATATATCCTTATTAAATAGAAATAAAATATTATTCAAAGATATAAAAAAAGTATTATCCAGATAAACATAAGAATTATTGAATTTTTTAAAAAATTTTTAAGAAGACATATAATAATTTTTGTCATGTAATATTTTCAGAAGTTACAATCGGAAAAATATTAATATTTAAAAATTTTTTTAATTAATTAAAAAAATTTAAATATTCACCGCTTATTTCAATTCTCCAAGAAGATATATGCGCCAAATTTAGCAGCTATAGATCAAATTGTCTGACCTATAGAAAATCAACAAATGCACACAGATTCTCCGTTATTATTTAGTAGACACATTTGAAAAAAAATCCTCGATAGTAAATCATTAATAATGATTCTCACTAAGGAGAAAGCTTCATAAAAAACTTGCAATGCTTAAAAAATTGAAAGAAGGGGACAGTGAAGAATCAGAAAAAAGAAAGGAATATATGGAAATCCAGTGTACTTGTTTGTGGAAGAATAAAAATTTGTCCTCGGAGGCAACTTTAGAAATTTTAATTACTTAAAAATAAAGCAAAATTTTGTCATTTATTGCGTCGTAATTTTTTGTAAGCAACGGTAAGCGTTCCGCAATCTTTATTGTGAATGAAATTAAATCGTTTACATAGTTATATCAAATATTTAATAGCACGATTTTTCTTCCATTTTCGATTGATTCGGTTTGAT
>JAOUZG010051635.1:336255-349152 GCA_026289955.1 Argiope argentata | reverse complement strand
TAAGGATAGTGTGAGCTAATAGTAGGAATTAAATAAAATAATCGGATAATTAGTCACCAATTTTTACTCTAAATTTTCTAATATTTTTTGAATGAATATGAGTAGATTACCACGAAGATTATTATCATAGAGATCACGAAGAATTCCAAATCTCCAAACACGATAATAAACTTTCTCTATATCGAACAAAAAGTGGCTGCAGTATCCTGTATGCAAATAAAGGAATTTCGAATTTCAGTTTCCAAGGTGAGTAAATTATCAATTGTGGAACGTTCCTGCCTAAACCCCTTTTAAAAGGGACTAAAAATTTGTTAGTTTCCAAGTGATATATTAAGCGCTTTTTGACCACCCTCCACAAACAGTGAGGGAGTGCTATCGGGTGGTAGTTGACGGCTCCTTTCCCGGTTTGAGAATAGGTATTATAATAGCCTGGTGCCAGGATGATGGGAAATAGTGCTCACGCCCTATTCTATTATAGAGAAGCAGAAGATTGTGTAAAAATATACGAGACAGATGCTGCATCGCAAGGTAATTAATATTATCTGGAGATGATTTACGGACTTCTGAGAGACAGCTTTTTAAAATTAAATGAAAGTGAAATCAGCATCGTAAGGTGCATGTGGAGAGGAATGAAGATTAAGTTTCTTCTTTCAGTTGTAAATTTATGGTGAGCAAACGGAGTCGAGTAATTATTACTATTTGATGTTAGAGCTAATTCTGAAGCGATGCAATTAACAATATCTTTAAAACATGTTACAGAAATGCTATAATTGTATAAAATTCTTAGATTTGCCACAGTTTTTTACTCTCTCTCTCTCACTCTCTCATAATGTTTTACTAAATATGCTGGAATTAAGGATGCTTATATATGTTCTCCATGATTCCCGTTTGCTTCGGCATTGTATTTTTCTCCAGTTGGCCTTTGCTAGCTTGTAACTAATTAAGTTCGTAGTTGTAGGATTTCTTCGGAATCGATTCTAGGCTTTTGTTTGCCTCGCGACAATCTTCCGTCCACCCTGCCTTCCTTTGTCTTTTAGAAGTATTGGGGCTTTAGGGATTGAATAATAGGCTGCAGCAATTAAAACTTCAGTGACATTTTTTATAGCAGTATCTATGTTATTGCTGGTGATCATTTCTTTAGTTATTTTAGCACTTAATTAAAATTCTGGTTTTCTTTAGTTATATTAGCCCTTGATTGAAATTCTGATCAATTGGCTGCTTTAAAATTATATTTCATTACTCGATGAATTGGTGGGGTTTATTTGTTAACAGAAATGTGAAGGTCATTTGCAACATGGAGATTAAGATAAGGCCGAAGGGTTGGAGTACATGTTGCTAGGTACAGGGTGAAAGGTTCTAGTCGACGCGTAGAAATACGTGCATTAGTCATTGTTAAGCAGACAAAGACTATAATCATTTAATATTTTTTTCAATTTGTTTGTGGGACGAATGTTTACTGAACAAATTCCCGCGTGTTTGTGTCACCATTACCCCAAAGCGGCTGTGTTCATTCATGTCACCAAAGATGATAAATGGTCCAGGAAGCTGGGAAATAAGATAATTCAGATTATTTTGAGCAACAGGAGTATTTGGTGGAAGATGTATATCGCAGACTGTGAATAAGGAGTAGCTGTGGATTTGAGCAGCTGTTGCCTGTAAAGGAGTATTTAGTGCAAGCGTAGATGAAGGTAATGAGCTCAAGATCAGCAAAGCTACTCCACCTGAAGCTCTATTGCTTGTACCATTTTTTGTACGATACCAGAATGCTTTAAAGAGATTGTGTTATTCGGCTGGAGTGTTATTCCTGGATTGTGTTATTCCTGGAGAGCAATAATGGAAGTTTGGTGTACATTGATGATGTCCTTAAGGTTTGGAATCTTATTTTTAATTCCTCGGCAGTTCCAAGAGACAATATTGGACATAGAAAAAAAAATTAAAACAAAGTTTACGAGTTTTTAAGAGACCGTAATGACACTAGCTGAGGACAGAAGACCATCACCTGAGGAATTAATTTTTCTTTTTCTGTTTTTCCAATTTTTTTAAAAAAATAAACTTTATTTTTTGGTTGATTTTGTAAAATTTTATCTTTTTTTAAAGCTAAAAGACGGACTGTCTCCGGAGGAAACTTCGATCGTATAGGTACTGGCTAGTATCGAGGCTGGGAATGGTCAGAGCCGGTGGCTGTATTCCCTTGTTGGACTCCGTGGTGGGTGGTGCCGTCAGGCTCGAATCCCCATCAATACCGTATGGGAAAAAAAACTTTCTCCCTTCAGTGGGCATCACACAGCACCAAAACCATTTGATACTTTTTTTGTTGTCAAGTGCGTATCAATGGATAAAGAAACTGTTCACTCTATTTCTCCTTTTTTTAGTTGGAAAATTTCTTGCTGGAAATATTGGAGAAGTTGCATCCGTTCAAAAGCTCCGATCGGGTGACTTACTCATTGAAGTGTCTTCAAGACAGCAGTCACACAAAATTCAAAAGATGAAATCTTTTGGATCTATACCTGCCACTATTTCTCCCCATGGCACTATGAATTCCTCAAGGGGTGTTATTATCTGCGGTGAATTGTTTAACTTTGACTTGCAACCGCTTTGACTTGTAACTGGGCACGAAAGCACTGAATGTTCATCGAAAGAAAAATGTGTGAACTGCAAAGGAGAAAATACTTCTTTCTCCTGTGATTGTGCTGCCTGGAAATTAGAAAAAGAAATAGACGCAGTAAAGGTCAAAGAACAGGTATCGCTCCCTGAAGCTCTACGAATTGGGAAAACGAGAGCACCTGCATATGGAACTAGCGATGCTTCTGCCGTAAAGAGAATCTGATGTTTCGGTTACAATCGGAGATACTGAATTGGATCACAATCCTAATTTTGTTCCGGTATCAACCAAATGTTATAAAAAGAAATTCAGGTCTACTTCTTAAAAATATTTTTTACTTAAACCCTTGAAAAAAATAAATCTAAAATAGATGTGGAAAAGTTGCCTTCTTTCGGTGTAAAGGATTCTATCGCTATGGGGCTTGCGACTGAGGGCTTAGTTCAGAAGGACTTAAGATCCTTATTTGGTATGCCCAAAAGTCCTAAACCATATTTCACTCCATCCGTCAGAAGAGGAGGAGGACTTTTCTATGAGTTGTGATTCTACTCATGCTCAAAACAGCGTTTTTTCTGAAAACCTTCCATTCCACTTTTTATGGGTATCTTCCTGAAACTGTCGGGGTATCAGGTTATAACTTGATTGTATAAAGTTCATAAATAATCACTTTCCTCCGTCTTATTTCAGAATACAGGAAATTTTTTCTATGGTCCGCAAGGATGCAACCTCAGGAATACACAATTCTGGAGGTGTTTGAATCTTAAATTCTAACCTTTTCCCCAGTACACCTCTTAAATTACACACTCTCTTACAAGCTGTGGCAGTTCAGGTTCATGTAGGAATCCTAGTTACAGTCTGTTCAATTTATTTGCCACCACATGAAGGGATTAATCAACAGCAACTTAACAAACTACTTGCCCAGCTTCCTTCACCCTTTATAAAATTTGGCGATTTCAATGATACAACACTTTATGAGGTTCAGATAGTACAAATACTTGTGGTCGGCATATCGAACAGTTTATTACTAATTACTGTCTCTGTCTACTCAATATAATGAGAAAAAGTACTTCCATCAGCCTACACTTAGCTTCCATAGTCTGGGCCTGCAAATCTTCTCTCCTGATATGCTACCATTTCTGAATTTCACAGTTGCAAGTGATCTTTATAATACGAATCATTTTCCATTATTGTTTCCAACTCTGGTAGAGGAGGAGGGACTCCATGCCCTCCGTGTTGTCTATCCCAGCGGGCAAATCGGACTACTCTTACGTAACTTGCAGAGATCACCGAGGCAATGGTTAATGTAACAGATGTCGCAGTAGCAGTACAAAAAGTTGCTGATTGCATTATTGATGCCTCTAATAACAACGTTCCAAAGTATCCCCCAGGCCTGTGTAAATTTCGATTACCATAGTGGAATGACGCTTGCAGCGATAGTTACAGAAAACAAAAGAAAAGATGGAATATTTTTCACATGCATTCATCAACTGAAAACCTTATAACTTTTAAACTTGCCAGAGCTAATGCATGGTGATTTCCCGGTCTTAGTCAGAGGGAATCTTGGATTCGCTTCATATCAGCAATTACATCCTCAACTTCAAGCAAACTACTTTGGAAGAGAGTTAAAGCAGCAAACGGAAGTTACATTAAGTTTTCCTTTCCTGTCTGAAAAAAGGAAATGGGGCAATATCATTCTCCCTGAGAAGTCGCAAATACTCTGAGGCATACTTTTCCTTAGATTTCCGCTGCTGTGTCGTACCAGCCTAATTTTGTGGCTATGAATAATTACATGGAAAGAAAGATTTTGAGGTTTTCAACTGAAAATCTCTTCCATAGAATTCAGAATTTAAAATATATGAATTGATTTCAGCCTTGTCTAAAGCACACTATATAAGTCCTAGCAAGGATGGAATAACTTATATGATATCCTTAAACCAGATAAGGACTCTTCTAACCCTCTGCAGTACAGATCTATAGCGCTCAACAACCTATTTGTGCAAGACATAGGAACTTATGGTCGATTCCAGGTAAATTTTTTAATTGGAGATGTATTCCGCAAATGCAGAGTGTATTTCTCAGAGGATGTCCGACTTCTGATATCGTCTTTCTTGAGACTCAAATCCGCAATGCATTTGTACGCCGGAATCCTCTTGTCTCCATTTTCTTTGATGTTGAAAAGGCCTACGACCGCACCTGGTGCTTTGGCATTCTTAAATCCCTTCATGTTCTTCATGTTTTACATTAATCTGTTCAAGCTACCTTATACGTGGATGATCTCCAGATATCCTGCCAAGGCAGCAATATGCGCTCAATAGAACGTCAACTTCAAATTGCATTTAATAAGCTTATTGACTGATGTGGTGATAACGGACATATTATTTCTCCAATTAAGTGTCGTTGAACTCATTTTTGCAGGAAACAAAGTCTTCATTTGGATCCTGCAATTTATATTCAGGATGTCGAAATTACTGTAGTGGATGAATTGAAATATTTGGGAATAATATTTGACCTTAAGCTCACTTTCCTTTCGCATGTCTTACATGCGTGAAAGAAGTGTGACAGGTTATTGAGCATTCTCCAGGAACTATCCGGAACTACTTGGGGAGCAAAGCGTACATCTTTGCTTCAAGTTTACGAGACAATTATTCTTTCACGCATTGATTACGGATGTATGGTGTATGGTTTATGGGTCTACAAGACTTTCCATTTTACGTAGACTGGATACCATTCACCACTCTGCTTTAAGAATTTGTTGGGAGTTTTTCGAACTTCACCAATAGAGAATCTGTATATTGTATGTCACCAGCTGCCATTAAATTTACGACGCCAAAAATTATTTGTACAGTATTTCCTTCGAGCTTTGTCAATCCCGAAACCCCTTTTACACTCTCTGATGCTTCCTGTTCGCCTTCGGAGATTATATATGGCTCGATCCTCTCACATTTTTTTTCTTTTGTGAGAGAGGGAAATTACTCCTCGAAGATTCGGAATAACATGATTTTAATATTTAAACACGTCATTTAATCCTATTTCCTCCATGGGATATCCCTCACTTCTATTTTCTAAATACATTTCATAGGTTTGAGAAATCAACAATGATTTTTCAACAACTTTTTAGTTCTCATCGCTGTCAGTATTCGACTCAAATGCCACTTTTCACTGTTGGTTAGAAGTCCAACTATCATGTTGGATGTGGTATCATTTTTAGTGCACAAACCATTAGTCATCGTATGAATTCTTCTTTTCCCGTTTTTCCTGTTGAATTAATGACAATTCTCTATCTCTACAAAATGTTGCTCTCTCTACCAAGGGCAAATTTTGTACTTAGGCCAACTGCGTGAGTTCTTTGAAAGCACTCTCTCATTTTCATAATCAAATTCATCCCACCGACCTGGGAATTCTGAGTCTCTTGAGAACTTTGAAAAACAGGGACTACGAGATCTTATTCTGCTGGATTACGAGTCATGTTGGAATAACAGGAAACACTCAGGCTGACAACGCTGCGAAAATGGCGTCTTTGTTTATGCAGCGTGATGTATCATTTGCCGATGCGAATAAATCATATGCGCATTATAATCATTTTAAATGGCAAGAATCGTGGGATCAACAACTTAATGACAAATTAATTTCTGTCAAACCCACAACTACATTATGGACTGCTCCTCCAGTGCTTGAGTTCGAGGTCAAATTGACTAGACTCCGCATTGGTCATACCCTGCTTGTGTACAGCCGACCGCATTGGCCATACCCGTCTAACTCATCGACACCTTTTATTCTGCGAAAATGCTCCTACTTGCCTAGACTGAACTGTAAATCTAACTATTGTTCATGTTTTAATCGAATGTCCTAACTTTAGATTTCACCGGATACAGTTTTTTAACTTCTCATACCTGGAAATGCAAAAGTTGATGGGTTAGCATCCCCCCGAAAGCATTTTAAAATTTTTAAAAGCTAGTGGTAGTTACCATTTTATTTAATATTTTATTATGTTGTAATTTGGGGATCCTGTTTCTCTTTAGAGGGCAACAAGTAAACATTTTAATCATAGTATATTTTAATACTTAATTTTTACAGGCATAATATATGTATTTTAACCCTATGTTTGGCGCAGTACAGTCAAAACTGGCTATTTTTCTATAAAAATCCATAAACTAAACCAAATCAGTTTCTTTACATTCTTTACGTCACCAATATGAGATAAATTGAGCTTGTGAACTATAAAAGGTGAGATTTCAAGAAATGTATCCGTTGTTGACCTGATGAAATTTTTTGTATTGACCGTAACTTTGGTGCCATCAGAAAGACCAATACAAAGAGGGAACGAGATTCGGGTCCCAACGGCCGTCCCCCCCCCATGCAGCCCAACAAGGGAAGGTAGACAATGGCTCTAGATATTTACAGCTTCGGCGCTTACCTTGGTGCTAGCTAGGACCTATACGCTAAGATCCACTTACAGGAACGTCTTTTACCTTAGGGCCTAGGAACGCAGGCGCCAGAAGATGACCTCCCTGAGCAGACCATTCAAATGGCTGGAATGCCAGCCGATTGATACACCAGAGACCGAAATGTTCCATCCGTCTAACGGGTCTCCATGCACGGCAAACACTTGGGGCTTTTGGTTGACTATGAGAAGCAAGAAGCAAACAGAGCGGCGACAACTTCTCATGAATAGTTCCCTCGCTTGCCATCCAGGGAAGGAAGAGATGTAGAAGACAGCAGCAGGTTTGGGGGAGAATAAACATATCAGTGCAGTTTATTGAAAGAATGAGAAATAGAAGTTATATGAAGTCTCAAAAATTAGAACTTAACTGAAACTTAGAGTAACGTTTTTTGATAGCATGATTAATAAAGATTAATACCATATCATCAGACTTCATTCCATTAAAATAATTTATATACACAATGGACAGAAAGAGTGTGAGAATATTAAATTAAAGAGATGGAGATTTCTGCCCTTTTTCATTTTTAAAATATGCATCATACATTTCCGAGCGAATATTTCCGAGTATTAACTCATGTGGTATGCATTTCTGAAAGAGTATTTACGAGCATTAAGTAAAATTTTAATTAAAATTTGGAACAATTAATATTCGGGTAGCCTAGCAAAATGGTAAAGACCATCAGCTATTAATAATTTTAAATATAAATGCATATTACATTCACTCACCTCTCAGAGCTAATACCATGAATTGATTATAAAATCGATCAAATAATTTTTCTGATAGAATCGCAATCTTGTTGTTTTCGAATCCTACACGAATGAGGCGTGGCATCTCATAAAATAAATCATCCGGCAAATTTTCAATCATATTATCACTGAAAAACAACGAAAATAATTGTACATTATTATTTTAAAATAATAAAAACAAATATAAAAATGCTAAATTACATATAAAAATAAGAAAATTTGCCAGATGGATTTATATACATGAAAAGAAATTAATCTTATTTCACAGTTAATAAATGTGATAAAAAATTATATGCAGATGTTTTAATTTATTCAAACGCAAAAAAAACTTTATAAAGGTGATATTTGAAACATGATATATTTCCAATGCTACTTAAGGTCAGCTATATTTAGAAACAAATCTTGGGGTCTACGGCTGCCGAATTTCGAACCGATGTACTTCGATTATAGATCTCCAATAATTTTTTTTCTTCGATTTTACGTATTTTTGGAAGTAATTAATTTAGGGGTTCTTGACCATTTTATAACCAAGACTTTTTAAAATTTCAACTCCAAAATTTATTTTTATATTATTTTTTAAATCCTACCTATGTGTTTATATTAACTTAAGTTTTGAAGTACACTGGCCTAAAAAAGTTAAGGTACAACCTTTTTTGCATCTAATTTGCAAATGAATGACTGTAGAAACAAAAAAAAATTGGAGGATATGTGCATTAAATAGATTTTTGCTGAATGCGTCATAGAAGTTTGTATAAGTGTATTGCAAAAATGATTAATAAACAAAAAAAAGCAATCTTTGTGGGAAAGCCCATTCTTGGAGAAAACAGCACATCACAGTGTTATGAGATAAAATGTCATAGAAACAATACAAAATTGGGTTCTAATAAGGAATGTTTCCACCCCTAACTTGGATGCATTGGCGGCATCGGTTTCTCATGTTATTTATTAAGTTGTCGGACACCGGAATAGGGCACTAAGACCAGACACAGAGTAAACTTTGTTCTAGCTGATGTAACGACCTAAGAGGAGGATTTAAAGCAGCAACCTGTCTGCCAAGATAGTCCCAAAGATGATCTATCGGATTCAGGTCTGGGGATCAAGCTGGCTATACCATTCTTTCCAAACCGTGAACCTCAAGATACTCCTCAACAATCTGAGAAGAAGGAAGTCATTACCAATTGTACTAGCATATGGGTGGACATATGGATCAAGGATCTCATCCCAATATCACAAACCAGTCAGAAATACTTCATGAAACACATTTAGGTCATTGTGACCACCGAGAGAGCCATGCCCAAACCATGATTCCACCACCTCTATAACAGTGTCTTTCAACAGTGTTGGATCGATGGTATCTAGTGCACTGTTTCCTCCAGATCAGTAGACGCCCTGAATCACTCCCCAATATAAGTCTGGACTGTGAACAGAACAGCAGCCCATTGCTGCTGGATCCAGGTAACATGTTCTCTTGCAAAGCATAAGCGAATTCTTCGCTGTCATCCGTTAAGGGGAACACACACAACTGGTCGTCTTGAATAGAGACCTCCATTGGGAAGACGACATCACACTATAGCAGAGAATACTCTTCTTCCTGATACTACAAAGTGATCTTCAACGAGCCGGGGTACAGTAGGGGTCCTTCTCCTTTGGGCTTAAAGAGCTAGAAAACGGTCTTCTGCAGGTGTTGTAGCTCGTGGTCAGCCTGGAACAGGTCTTCTGAACACAGAATCTTCGGATTGGTATTGATCCCAAAGTCGCTGAACAACACTACGAGACACATTGAGACGTCTAGCAGCATCAGCCTGCGACAATCTCATTTGCATCCATCCAATTGCCCGCCTCTTTAACGAATCGGATAAACGACTTCTCCGAGACATTTTCTAAACTCTATTGGCTATTGTCACCGAAACTGCCAACAACAGTTGAAAATCAACACAACTTACACACAAAAGTTAGAAAGCTTAGATATTTGCATATTTTTCTCTCACTCATAAATATATGTTATTTTCTATAAAATAAAAGTTTTTGCATAAATGGTTTTAAAGTTCGTTATTATCATTCATACAAACTATGCATTTTATTGGTGAGCTTCGAAAAATATGTTGTACCTTAACTTTTTGAGGCCAGTGTATTTTGAGAATTAAAAACAAAATATTATTTTAGTAATACAACGAAAGTTAATAAAGCAACAACACTTTTCACTGCAAGTTCATGAAATGCTGCACCCCCAATGAAGGGTATGATTGGGAAGGGAGAGGGGGTTGTTTTCAATTCATTCTTTAGTTACTGATATTGAAAGTTATTTAAGAAACCCATTACTGATTCTCATTTTTCTTTCCATAGATATTATAGTTAAATGGTCTGAGATTTTTAATTGATTTTATCAAATTTTAGAGTTTTTTTTAAATTGTAAAAGATGTATAATTGTTTCAAACAAATTTAATTTGTCACACCACAAATAAAAAGTAACTGCTAATAGATTTCGGGATTGAAATTTAGATAATTCTTTGGCTAATAAATGTTCTCTTTTTTGCTTCAAGACATAATATTTATATATCTTTTAAATATTGCTTTTTTTATTCTTTTTTTACAAGACACGATATTTAAATAATATTGTTATGAATAATATTTAATATTTCATTTTTTATTTTGAATATTATGTCATTTTTTGTTAAAATTAAATGTATTTTAAATAGCTTCAATTATGTAGAAATAAGTTCAAATTAATATTTGAAAAACAGAGAGTTGATAACTATATTCAATGATCGTTTTATAACTTTTTAAATTCTATTTAACAATTAATAAACTTTGGAATGGAAACATATATATTTAGAGTTGGAAAATTTTATAATAACTTATAACTAATTTCTTTCCCGTAATATTTTACATTATTTATATTAGTTATTTATTTGACTCTTTAATTTCAGCTATCATTTTTCAAAAACAGCAAATTTGAAATTGCTTAGTTCAATAAACAGTTTTAATTCAAAATTATTAATATAAAAATAACAACATCTTTTCAAGAAAAAGTACATTGTAAACGTTGTTGATACAATTGAATCGCCCTAGGCCGTAGTCTGGCAATCACCGTAGACGTCTAGTATGGATTACAATAAATATTAAGTATTTTTTAATTCTAATAAGCTCAGTATATTTTTTATTATACCCTGTTATGAATGAGCACAATACCTGATTAACGATGGATAACTATGAACTCTGATTAGATGACGAAACCTAAGACTGTTTTAGCTTCTAGATCCCCCTTTTCCCCTTTATTGTGATTATTAAAATAATAATTTAAATTATTTAATCCAATTATTTTCAAATAAAATAACGTGTAAACAATTTGCATATTGTCACTAATAAGTTAATAAAAGATAAGAAGCACCTGCATGTATTACAAGAATTTAATAGGGATTAAAAATAGCATTTAGTTACTATTATTTACACTTAAAATGTATATTACTTGAGAAGTTTTAAAAAATATCATCTGCAATTTTATAATTCAAAAGATCCTAACTAAAAAATATTTTTTCTCATAATTTGATAGTTATTCTGATAATATGACTTCTATGAATATTTCTAAATAACTTAATAGTAGCTTATAATAGTTTAAAAAAATATGTAGAATGCGATCATACTTGAAAAAGAGGGTTTCGATAGTGTTAAATGCCGGGAACATGCTTCGACTGAGTCGAGAGATTCTGCTCTTTTGAATACGGATGTCAACTAATTCCTCCATTGATGCAAAGGCGTGATCCACGATGAATGAAGTATTGGTTTCTATCAGTTCCAGAACAATCAAATGTTTACTCGTGTATTTCTGAAAATATTCATTCAGGCTTGGAATATTCACTTTTTGAAAGTGCAAACCCTTCACATTTTCTAGATTTTGAAAATGTGACCAATTAAATCCGTTGCTGAAAGACACTTTTTCGATTCTCACCACCTCAAGATCATTGAGAGTCCCAGGAATTTGTCGGAAAAGATGTTTCAAATGTGATCTTACAATTAGAAGTGAACTTATTGATTTGTCTAGCATTAATTGTTGTGGCAAAGTAGATACCGTGGAATCCTTCAGCACAAAATTGTCAAACTGGTAATCTTCCGTGCGGCTTGATAATTGGTCAATGTTAGCCTGCCTTTGTATGTTCCTGCAAATTAATGAGGTTTCGACACCATTGAATTCACAGGAGCAAGGAAATATGTCAGCCTGCGACATGCACGGTCCGGAAGAGGCGTAAACAGAGAGGAAGAAAAAAGACTGGAAAAAATAAACTTTTAACATCATAATGAGACGCATTCATGAAGATAGTACAAAATATTTAGATTTCTTTAACACATATTTATCGTGTTTTTCGCACAACGGTTCACATATAATCGTTATGCCAGACTACACTTCAGCAGATTCTTATCACAAACACAAATCTTCGAAGTACCAGCCATTTAATACGATCATTATCATCAGCTTGAAATGTGACTTTCTTCAAATTTGTGATATTTTCGTGTTAGCGAAATCTGGTGAAATTTGATTTGTTTTAAAATATGAAATTCTGCTTTTAAGTCTACTGGTAAAGGATTCGGAATTTCGCCATTCTTCGAGAATATTTAAACATTAAAAAATATCACATAATTTAATAATAGCCATGTTCATTTGATTCAGTTTCATTTTATTGATTTATTTATGAAACGTTATCAATTTGTTTTTATAATAATTTCAAATTAATTTGTTTCAGTTTAAATGACGTAGAACTCCTTCGAGTTGAGTGAGCTATGTCAAAAAAAGTTATCATTTTTGCACATTAAAAATTAAAAGTTTAATTGGAAATATTTTTTAAAGTGTTTTTGCCGCGTTGCTAACAATTCTTTTCTGCCCTAATTATTCGATTATTTCATAAAATTTCAGAAAGCACTTTAACTGTGCAGTGAATAAACATAATTTATTCTATTGTCTGAATTTTATTCTTAGTTTTATTTTATTCAATTACTCTGCTGAGTCTTTTCTTTCTCATAGGATCCTATTTCCTTCATTTGTCCAACTTCGTCTCGTGTACGCAAATTTACCATAAAAGAATGTAAAGAAACTGATTTTAAAAAAATTAAGTTTAGG
>JAOUZG010051635.1:319208-334419 GCA_026289955.1 Argiope argentata | reverse complement strand
ATAATAATTCTGTGCGTGTGTATGTGAATGAACTCTTAAACGACTGAACCGATTTTGATGAAATTTTGTGTGTATGTTCCAGTGGATTCGAGAATAGTTTAGATTCCCAATTCAATCCACTATAAAATGTTGAATTTTAATTATTAATTAAAAACTAACATTCCCTCCAAAATAACTTCCTTCCCCCATCGCGAAATGAGAAAGGTTTTAGGCTTTTTCCCCCCTAACACTGATGAGGTTATGCTTAACATATTTCTGGCCGATTATTTCAAACGATTCTGTTTATTTTCATTGCACTCATTGCTTTTAAAATTAAACATCGTTAATTAATCGCCCTTTTATATTAATTCTGAAGTACTTTTGAACTGAAATAAAACAGAAAAAAGGAAATTAAAAATTTCTAATCTGCCCAACTGATATAGAAAATAATTGCATTTTCGATGTCTTTACTGGCGGTGAAGTTTAATGCATGCGCATTGTGTTGACAACTTTATTTAAACTAATATGGACTTTGATTTATTGGTTTGCTATTTGGTTTTATATCAGATGCATGCTGTACAAGGTTAATTGTGTGTATTTTTTGTGTATGCTTATAGTTTTAAGTACATCGTTTTTTCAAAAGTAGTTTTATGTCGTAGTAATAAGTAATTGCCAAATAAATAAGGCTTCATTTTTTTTCCCACGCTAACAATGTTAGGCTTAACATTTCGACAGATTGTTTCAAACGATTCTGTTTACATTCTTTTAAAATTTTTGCTGCAAATTAAATAAAAAAAAATGTAATTTTCCGTATGCGATTCTTTAAAATGAAATAAAGAAATATATTTTCTTTAAAAAAATAAACGCAAGATAAAGTTTTCTATTTCACAGTATCTATATTATTAATTCTATAAAATAACTTCTTGAAAGCAAAACTGATTAATTCATGCAGAGTATTCATTCAAATCCGTTCCCAACGGCCAATTTGTAAATCTTTAGTAATCGGGACAAATATTGTTTAGTACAATTAAAATGATCTAAATGAAAGAAATATCTACATTTTATGTAATTTGGGCCAATAAATGCTCTTATGAATTACGAATTCAAAATTTTTGATACTCTGTTCTGAGTGTCATATTTAATGAAATATTCTTGAGGCACTAATATTTTAAATAGGAAAAGTTGCACTTCAACGAACTAAACCAATCACTGAAATTGACTGATTTACAAAAATTGGAATATACTATTCTATAAAAACGCTCAATTTCAGACCTTTTCCTCTACCATTTAAATAGAATATCAATTCAGTTTGTAATATCCTAAAGTTTAAAAAATTATTTTCTTAATTATATCAATGTTTTAATAAAGAAATATATAATGATGTTTTGTAAATTGAATCAATAAAGGCTGAGTAATTACGAATTTAAACTTTTTACATTTATCCTTATTGGAATCATATTTAAAAAATTATTCTTGAAAATCCAATCTATATAAATAAAAATGTATCGCCAAATGTGTTGCTAAGCGCAAAACTGGAGAATGGCACGACCGATTCGACTAATTTTTTTAATATTTTCGTTAAGACACGAGGAAGGTGCTTATAAAGAGATAAAAAAGAAAAAAAAATGTGAAGAAAATATTTAAAATGACACTTTTCAGACTTTCCCGCCAAAAATCTTCATTTCCTCCCCCCCACGAAATGAGTAAGATGGAAAATGAGCAGGATGTAATAAATTTGAGTTTGTTGAGAAAGAAATATGAGAAATCGGTTGGTTTTCCTTTATATATTCTTATAAAACAGGAAGCTTATAAAAGAAAGAAAAATTATTGCTTTTATGCAACTGATACTGATTTAAAACGTATTTTTTCCAAACGAATGTGAATATCATTTTGTTCATTTTTATTTGATGGTTTTTCCTTTTTTCATGTTTTTATTCATTGTTGTTCTTAGAGATAAAGATACTTTTTATTCATGAATGCGGTATGAAGAGCTCTTTATGTGTTTATTTCATTCTTGAAAGGATTGATTCTTTATGTATTCTTGAAAGGATTTATGTACGATTTTTTTTTATTTTCTTAGTGTTCGATGCCTTTTAAATTAAACATTTTTTTCGGATGTTTAAATTAAACATTGTTTTCCGGATTCTTTCTGAAGTACTTGTTCAGTAAAGTGAAGCGAGAAGTGTTTTGTAAACTGAAGTGAATTACTTCTGGTGGCGAGCGGCCTCTTGTGAATAAAGAGTTGAGATTCAACGGAAGCGATGGTGTGTTTTCTGAGTGAACTTTCTTTTTTAATTATTCAATGAGGAGACGTGTTGATGTATTTTAACTGAGCTATCAACATTTGGTCCGTCGACACGGAGACGACTATGCATCTATTGAATAGTGATTTATTATTGGAAATGTGTGTGATTTATTAGTGGAGATATCGTCAGTGATGACGAACTTGGTGCGAAACTGCCAAGAGTGAGAATTCTATTGTGGATAACTGGTCTCGAGAGAGCAGTCCCAGCAAAGAGGTATAGGAAATATTATCCTTTGAGTTATTAAGTAATTAATTTCCCGAGATGAAGTTAATTTTGATTTCATGAGTTATAATTAATTTCCCGAGTCGAAGTTAATTTTGTTTTGAGTATTAATGGAGTTAATTTTGAGTGAGTTTTGTTTACGAGTTTAGAATAAAATTGTGATAACATTTCTTTTGAATTACCTAAAATGGCGGGTTTAGCAAAATTAAAAAAAGATGAATTAAAACTCGTTGCCGAGGAGATAGGTTTGGTTGTTGCCGAAGGCATAAAAAAGAGTGAAATAAAGAGTTTAATTGAGGAAAGTGATGTGTTCAAAAATGACAACGAAGTTGTTAAAGATGCTGTAGATAGAGTAATAGGGAATAAAAATCAGAAATCCTATCAGGATAGTGAAATAGAACTAGAGCGTCTTAGATTAGAGAGAACTAAAATAGAGTTACAATTAGCGCAATTAAGAGCTGATGAAAATAGTACTCAGACTTCCGTGTATCAAGGGTGTAAAACCGAACCCGAAGAGTCACTGGATAACTTATTAAAGTCTGTGAGAATATTGTGTATTAAACCACCGAGCAGATCTCAGGATTGGGGTTTCTTTTTTACTTCGTTAGAGAGAGCATTTAGTACTAAGAAGGTACCTGAGAAGTTTAAAGCAGAGATTTTGTTAAGTTTGTTAGGAGACAGAGCGTTTAATATCCTAACTCATATTGCCGAGAAAGATTTAAATAATTATGACGAAGTTAAATCAATTGTATTAAGAGAATTCGAACCAACAGCGCAAACGGTTTTAGAGAATTTTAGAAATGCTTCTTGAAATAACGAAACTCATGTGCAATTCGCGTCACGCTTAATGACGAGTTTTGAATATTATTTAAAATTAAGAGGTGTAACTGATTTCTAGACTCTTAAATATTTAATAGTTTCGGATAAATTATTCCAAACGCTGGATAAAGAAACAGCAACTCATATCAATATTAGACAAAACCAAAAGTGGCTTACACCTCTCGAGTTAGGAAAAGAATGCGATCTGTATTTTGTTTCCAAAGGCAAAATCATAAATGTGACGAGAAAAGGGCAAAATTATAGCAATACATTTAAACTGCCATCTAGAGTATTTTTCAGTGAGGTGAAAAATAAAAAATGTGATTTATGTCAAAAGAATGAGAATCATCCGCTATATGCTTGTCCTCAATTTAAGAGACTTACGGTTCTTGAACGCGTCGGGGTAGTAAAAAATAAAAACTTATGCTTTAAATGCTTATCGCCTAATTGTAGCGTTAAAAAGTGTTCGTATAGGAGTTGTTTTTGTGGCAAAGCTCACAATAAATTAATTCATTTTCCGAAAGAAGCAAAAACTGTTTCTTCTACGAATGTCGAAACCGCAGAAGTCTTAAATAATTCGCAATCGGGGGGGGGGAACCAAAATGATCCAAGCTCTGCTTCCCCTAATGAGTGGAGTACGCCTTTCGTTGCAACTAATCTAATCTATATTAATAAAAATGCAGCTCGAAATGCGTTGCTAAGCGCAAAACTGGAGAACGGCTTGACCGATTCGGCTAATTTTTTAAAAATATTTCCGTTAAGACACGAGGATGGTTCTTATGGAGAGTAAAAATTAAAAAATTGCGTGGAAAATAGTTAAAACGACACTTTTTTACTCTCCCGCCAAAAATCTTCATTTCCTTCCCCCACACCAACTGAGTGAGATAGCAGGAAGTAATAAATTAGGATTTGTTTAGAAAGAAATACGCGAAGTCAGTTGGTTCTCATTCATAGATAACGGGATGTTTAAAAAAGAAAGAAAATAGTTGCTTTTATTATTAGTCTGTATGGATATTTAATATATACCTGCTCAAAATAGAGTCTGGCAGGGAAGAAAAAAAAAGATAAAAAGGTTTGTAGAAAGAAAAGAAAAAAAAAGGATAGAAAAGAAAAAGAAAAGAAGGGTGTGTGTGTGTGTCACCATTATTTCATCTGTGCGAGGCATTTTCCAAGCTGTTTTTAAGCTTTTGCATCTTTTGAAAACCAATTGTGTCTTTATTTGTTTAGTGTGTTTACATTTATGAAAATTTGAATCTCATTATTCTATAAAAACATAATTTTAGACCTTTCCCTCCACAAAATATCAATTCCGGGACAATCATTGTTCGGATAGAAAGAGAAAGATGAGTAGTACAGTGAACAGACCATCTAAAGAAAAAAATAATAAATAATACTATAAATGAATTATATAATTATCAAAATTTGTTTGGTTTAAAAATATTTTGGTGAAAAACCAGTTATGAGAAGCAGCTACATAAAATATTAGCGATCATTAATACTGGCGAACCGACTGGTCGCCAAAGGCGGCTAGTCGTAAATAAAAATGTGGTTTTGTCTACTGTAAAATGTTTAATAAAAGATAAATATTCGCAATGGCAGAAAGTGAGGTGCATTTTGGATAACGGCTCACAGTGTTCTCTGATGAGTCAGGATTGTATGCAGAGGCTTCAAATTAAAAGTGGAAAAATAAATCAATCTATTTCCTGCATTAATAATGCCTCTCTAGTAGTTAATCGCAGAGTTACAGCAACTGTGGCTAATAAAAATAAAGATTTCGAAAGAAATATTTCGATGTTAGTGGTATCAAAAATAACGGATTTAATACCAAATTGGATGATTTGTACTCGTGTAAAGATTCCAGAATCAATTGAGCTTGCGGATCCCGATTTTAATATTCCGGGGAAAATAGATATTTTAATTGGAGCCGAGTACTTTTATCATATAATAAAACCTGGAAAGTTAAATTCAAAAAATGAAAATTTTACGCTGCAGGACTCCGTATTTGGGTATATTGTTGCAGGTATCGTTTCGAGTTCAGATAAATTAAATTCTAACTATTGCGGTTTAATATGTAAGGCAGAAGAATTAAATTCAAACTTAAGAAAATTTTGGGAAATTGAGAGTGTTGAGATTGATAAACCTCAAAATAAAGAAACATTAATTTGTGAAAAACATTTCGTCAAAAATTTCACACGAGATAAATCTGGTAGATATGTGGTTAAAATGCCTCTAAAAGAAGATCCAAATACTTTAGGTAGTTCAAAACAAATTGCATCTAAAAAGTTAAATTCCTTATGGAATCGATTAGCAAGAGAGCCTGAGTATTTAAAGTTATATTCAGATTTTTTAAAAAGAATATCGACAGTTAGGCCATATGATTGAAACCCATGAGAATAAGGAGGGAAGTGGATCATATTACATTCCTCACCGTGGAGTTTATAGAGGATTAGAGAAGAGTAAGTCAACACCCTTAAGAGTCGTATTTAATGCTTCTTCATTAACAACTGAAGGCAAATTTCTGAATTCTATACAATACAATGGAGGCGTCATACAGGAAGATCTGTTTTCAATTATGATACGATTTAGAAAACATATTTTTGCTTTTACTGCAGATATCAAAAAAATGTATCGAGCAATTGCTATTCATCCTGATCAAAGAAAGTTACAAAAAATATTGTGGAAGGAAAGCCTTGAGGAACCTATCAAGACTTTCGAGTTGACTACAATTACATACGGAACAACAAGTGCGCCTTTTTTGGCAATGAGAACTTTAAAACAGCTTGCAATTGACGAAGGAAAGAAATACCCTGCAGCAGCAACTGTGTTAGAAAATGACTTCTACATGGATGATGTTCTTTCTGGTTCTGATTGCTTAGAATCTGCAAAAACACTCCAACGAGAGTTGATTGAGATATTGAACAGCGGAAGGATGACTTTTCATAAATGGTGCAGTAACACTGCTGAACTTGCAGTAAATAACGAATCCTACCCCTTCGCTTATGCAGAAGAAACCAAAGCACTTGGTGTTATTTGGAAATCCAAAGAGGACTGTTTTGCTTTCAAAGTGACTTGTGAGGATTTCGGTGTGACAAAACGCCAAGTTTTATCAACCATAGCTCGTGTTTTTGATCCACTTGGTATTTTAGGTCCAGTGGTTACAAGAGCAAAAATATTTTTGCAACGGTTATGGTTACTGGAATTAAACTGGGACGATCCTCTCCCTACAAGGGAAAAAGACGAGTGGTTACGATTTTCATCAGCTCTTCAATATATCAATGGTATTAGAGTTGACAGGCGTATATTACTTCCAAATCCAGATATGATTGAAATACATGGCTTTGCGGATGCTAGCGAAGTCGCTTATGGAGCAGCGATTTACTGCAAATAGCATTCCAAAACTGGTGAAGTGTGTGTAAAATTAATAACTAGTAAATCCAGAGTGTCGCCATTAAAACGTCTGGCAATTCCGAAATTGGAGCTTTGTGCAGCAGTTTTGCTTTCCAAATTAATAGTTCGAGTAATTTCCGCCCTCAAATTGGATATAACCAGCACTTATCTGTGGTCTGATTCCATGATTGTGTTGTGTTGGCTACAAAAAGAACCTTGTCACTTAAAAACTTTTGTGGCAAACCGAGTTGCAACAATACAAGCATTAACCAAGGTGAACCAGTGGAGCCACGTATCTTCCCACAACAACCCAGCTGACTTGATTTCCAATGGTGTGGATCCAGACAAGTTGGCCGAAAACTCTTTGTGGTGGAGTGGTCCTGAGTTCCTGACCGGTAGAGACAATCCAGACAGGGACATTCCAGCATCCGTCTTTCAAGATGACTTCGGATGAACTGAAGAACACTATTAGTGGCAACTCTAATTGTTTTCTGTGTTTAGTAATGAAGCTTGTAACTTTTCTCATAATTTAATTAATTCAAGTAATAACTATTGTAGAATAATCCGTATTTTATGCTATATTATCAGGTTTATAAGTAATTGTAAAAATAAGGTTGAAAGGAAAAAAGATGCACTAGACCCTAGTGAGTTAAAAGATGCTGAAGTGTTTATATTAAAGCTGGTGCAAAGTGATTACTTTACGAAAGATATCAATTCCCTTGAGAAAAAGGGTGAGGTAAGTAAGGACAGTCAATTACGAAATTTGCATCCATTTTTGGATGAAAATGATCTTATACGAGTTGGTGGAACATTGTGTAACAGTGAGCTATGTACTGATAAAAAATACCCAATTGTATTACCTTCGAAAAGTAAAGTAACCCGAATGATATTGCAGTATTATCATAAAATAAATTTGCATCTTGGAGCTCAATCCTTATTATTTCATGTGCGTCAAAAGTACTGGCCTTGAAACGGTCGAACAAATTGCAGAGAAGTGGTACATAAATGTGTAACTGGTTTTAAAGTAAAACCAGTAGCATGTGAGCAGTTAATGGGATCTCTTCCCAAAGAAAGAATTACAGCTAATTACCCCTTTAACTGTACTGTAGTAGATTTTACAGGTCCATTTTTGATTAAGTATAAAAATCAACGTAAGGGAAATTATCAAAAGGTTTATGTTTCTCTTTTTATATGTTTTGTAACGAAATGCATTCATTTAGAACTTGTTACTGAATTATGTTCCCAAGCGTTTGTTGCTACTTTGAAGAGATTTTTCACTAGAAGAGGAAAATGCTCTAAAATATTCTCAGATAATGCTACTAACTTTGTTGGGAGCCATAAGGAGTTAAGGCGTTTACACAACATGGTAAAAAGCCCTGACGACATTTTATATGGTTATCTCAGTAGTGAAGGTATTGAATGGAGATTCTTACCACCCAGAGCACCAAATTTCGGAGGTTTATGGGAAGCTGGGGTTAAGTCATTTAAACACCATTTTAAAAGAGTCGCTGGAAATTCAAAATTAACTTATGAAGAGTTTCTGACTTTAACAACACAAATAGAAGGGATTTTGAATTCTAGGCCTCTTACTCCTTTAACAACTGATGTGGATGATTTGAATGTCTTGACGCCAGGTCATTTTCTTATAGGAAGACCAATTACTTCTATTGTAGAGCCAAATTTAATTCAAATACCAGATAATAGATTAAAAAATTGGCAAAAATTGACTGAAATGTCTCAAATTATCTGGAAAAAGTGGTCTAATGATTATCTTTCAAATTTGCAACAACGTGAGAAATGGTGTTTTGAGAAAAATAACATTAGAATTGGTGATGTTGTTATTATCAAAGAAGATAATATGGCTGTTTGTAATTGGCCATTGGGAAGAATTGTTGAGTTATTTCCAGGGAATGATAATAAAATTAGAGTTGTAACTATAAAAACCCAAAAGGGTCTCTTTAAAAGACCTATATCAAAGGGATGCTTATTGCCTATTGAAAAGTGATTAATTCTTGTGTATTGTACAAAATAGTTATCACTTTATTAGTTATCTTCTTTAACGTATTATTTAACAGTGTAATGTTTAATATTTTAGTGTAATTTCAGTGTTAACAATTTATCTTTTCTGATGCGATTATCAACAATTAGTTGAATGTAAACATGTCAACGGGCGGCGGAATGTTCAGTAAAGTGAAGCGAGAAGTGTTTTGTAAACTGAAGTGAATTACTTCTGGTGGCGAGCGGCCTCTTGTGAATAAAGAGTTGAGATTCAACGGAAGCGGTGGTGTGTTTTCTGAGTGAACTTTCTTTTTTAATAATTCAATGAGGAGACGTGTTGATGTATTTTAACTGAGCTATCAACAGTACTTTTGAATTAAAATAAAACAGAATAAAGGAAATTAAAAATTTCTATATCAATTTTCGTTACCCCGACTGGCTTGGAAAATTCACACATTTGCTTTAAACACTGTCCCTCTAGCTGCCAAACATTTGACGTCAATCAAAATACAAGAAAGATGTGTTAAGATTATCTTTAATATGCCTTAAAGTTGATTAAGCTATATAGATATTTAATCTGTGCCTGCCCAAAGTAAAGTTTGGGCAGAGAAGAAGAAAAAAGAATAAGAAAGGGAAAAAAGGGTTTTAAAAATAAAAGTAAAAAAGTAAAGAAAAAAGAAAGAATAAAAAGGTTTGCAGGCAGGAAAAAAAAAAGGGGGGGGGGTCTTTCAAATTGAAATTATCGGTAAATTAAGAACATATAAATCAGTTGATTGCGCAATGAACCACATGATGTTGTCAATTATACACCAATTTTTAAACTCACTGGATTTCCCAGAATTGCCGCCTCATAATCTTCAATTAAAAGTTGGATCGGTGGTCATAATGTCACGGAATATTAACCCATCGCGGCTTTGAAATAGTACACGGCTAGCAGTAAATACATTATTGAACAATGTGATCGAAGCAACTATTCTAAAGGGAAAATATAAGGTAGAAGATGTGGTGATCCTCGCATCCCAATGGTACCGACTGACGTACCATTTGAATTTAAACGACTGCAATTTCCAGTGCGGTTTGCTTTCGCTATGACTATAAATAAATCCCAGGTTTAATCATTGAGTTTTTGCGGCATTAATCTTGAAACCCATACTTCTTTCCTGGAGTGTTGTATGCTGCCTACTTCCGCGTTGGAAAAGCATCAGCTTTATTTGTTTACGCGCCAAGTAATCAAACAAAAAAATATCGTGCACCATAAAGCATTACAATGAAAAATATAATCACTTTATTTCATAAGTCTTTCAACGTACGAAATAGAAAACTTATTTTTGTAAGTAATCATTGTTTAGTATTAACACATAATTCAATAAATGAAATGATTATTGCGAAACACGGTTTTTTTTATGTTTTTTTCTTCTATTAGACTAAGTAAGGTCAATAAGGGAAAGGACAATACGAAGTCTGTCGGGTCAGCAAGTGTATATATATATATATATATATAAATATATATATATATATATATATATATAATTCTTCTGTGCGTGTGTATGTGACTGAACTCCTCCTAAACGACTGGTCCGATTTTAATGAAATTTTTTGTGTGTGTTCAAGCGGATTCGAGAATGGTTTAGATTCACAATTCAGTTCACCACAAATTGTAGAATTTTAATTATTAATTAAAAACTAACTTTCCCGCCAAAATAACTTCCTTCCCCCATCGCGAAATGAGTAAGGTTTCAAGTTTTTTTTTCTAACAGCGATGAGGTTAGGCTTAACATGTTTCCGATCGATTATTTCAAACGATTTTTTTATTTTCATCGCATTTAAAATTAAGCATCGTTAATTAATCGGCCTTTAAGGTTCATTCTGATGTACTTTTAAATTAAAATAAAACAGAATAAAGGAAATTAAAAATTTCTAATCTGTCCAACTCATGTAGGAAAAAAAATGCATTTTCTGTTGATGAAGTTTAACGCATGCGCATTTTGTTGAGCACTTTATTTAAACGGAGACAAAACTATTGATTTGCTGTTTTGTTTTACTTCGAATACACGCTGTTAAAAGGTTAGTTATGTTGCTTTTGTAATTAAACAGTATTTCTGTTAGTTATATATTTTTTAGTACATCTTTTTTTTAAAGTTATTTTAAGTCGTAGTAATAAGTAATTGCCAAATGAATAAGGCTTCGGGTTTTTTCCCCTTGCTAACAATGTTCGGCTTAACATGTTTTCAAGATTCTGTTTATATTCTATTAAAATTTTTGCTGCAAATTAAATCCATAAAAATGTAATTTTCAGCAAAAGATTCTTTGAAATGAAATAAATAAATATATTTTTCTAAAAAAAGTAAACGCAGGTGCGTTCGTAGTTTAATAGGAAAACCATAAAGTTGCCATCTTTGGCAAATTATCGCCAACTTGGTGAAGAAGGGGGTTAAACTACTAATCACCCGTATTTTTAGCTTTTCCTAAAAATGAAATTTTGTGATGCTCATCAAAATTTCAAATACTCTATGCATTCTACTTTTAGTTACAACTCTGAAACTTTATGTATTTATATATTTTTTTATTGAAGACCGATCCCCTCAAGACTCAGCTCCCGTATACGGCCTCTGCCAAATTGGCGAGAAATTTAGCGATAAAGGGAAAATCACATTTTGAATAAATTCAAGCATGCAAAATATGAAAATTTCAAAACAATATTTGTGTCTACAAATAAAGATTTACAAATTGGTGATGGCTCCGGATTTGAATGAATACTCTGCATGAATTAAACAATTTTGCTTTCATGAAGATTTATAAAATTAATAATATAGATACTGTGAAATTGAAAACTATATTTTGCGAAAAATACATTTAAATGTACATTTACAGATCAAAAACATAATTTAAATAAATTAAATTTGCTAAATATTTATATTTATTAAAATAATTGTTTATTTTATGAAATATATACATCTATAAATTTAAAATATTTTTGTAAGAGTTCTCAAAAGAATATAAAGGAAATACTATTGGTGAAACCAAACCAACTCCTTTTTTTCATCAAAAAAAATGTTCAAATAAAAATTAGACTTTCTTAATAGCATTTCATTAGCCACAAAGATTAATTTATATTCATATAACATTTTTAAACTATATATGCTGCCATAAACAAGTATAATAAAAAATTTGAAGCAAATCAAAATTCACCTGTTTCATAAATTATGAGGTCATGTTTTTCTTCTAATTTGACATGTACTGATTTTTTTGAATTTTTTTCATATTCATTGTTATTATATGATAACAATATGATACATGCTTCTAAGATATAATTTATTTTATATATTTTTTTAAGTACAACTTTTTTTAAAGTTGTTTTAAGTTGTAGTCATAAGTAATCACCAAATGTATAAGTCTTCAGTTTTTTTCTTCCCGTGCTAACAATGTTCGGCTTAACATGGTTTCGAGATTCTGTTTATATTCTTTTAAATTTTTGCTGCAAATTAAATCCAGATAAATGTAATTTTCAGCACATGATTCTTTGAAATGAAATAAATAAATATATTTTCTAAAAAAGTAAATGCAAAATAAAGTTTTCTATTTCACAGTATCTATATTATTAATTCTATAAATCAACTTTATGAAAGCAAAATTGTTTAATTCACGCAGAGTATTCATTCAAATCTACACCCAATAGTCAATTTATAAATTTTAATTAATAGACACAAATATTGTATTGTTTTGAAATTTTCATGATATTTTGCATGCTTGAATTTATTCAAAATGTGATTTTCCCTTTAAAACTTGATATTATTGACTTTTTTTTGAAATTTTTTTAAAAATTCAATGCAATAATATTACTTGAGGTCTTCAATAAAAAAAAATATAAGTTACATAATTCATCTATAAATGCAAATTATATTATTATATGTTCATAAAGCATAGGAGAAAAGTTTCAGAGTTGCAACTAAAAGTAGAATGCATAGAGTATTTGAAATGTTGAAGAGCATCACAAAATTTCATTTTGAAGAAAAGCTAAAAATACATTTCAATGTACATTTATAGACCAAAAACATAATTAAAATAAATTAATTTGTTAAATATTCATATTTATTAAAATAATTGTTTATTTTATGAAATATATACATCTATAAATTTAAAATATTTTTGTAAGAGTTCTCAAAGAATCTAAAGGAAATACTATTGGTGAAACCAAACCAATTCCTTTTTTTCATTAAAAAAAAAGTTCATATAAAAATTAGACTTTCTTAATAGCATTTCATTAGCCACAAAGATTAATTTATATTCATATAACATTTTTAAACTATATATGCAGCCATAAACAAGTATAATAAAAAATTTCAAGCAAATCAAAATTCACCTGTTTTATAAATTATGAGCTCATGTTTTTCTTCTAATTTGACATGTACTGATTTTTTTGAATTTTTTTTTCATATTCATTGTTATTATATCATAACAATATGATACATGCTTATAACATACAATTTATTTTATATAATGTACTTTTTTTTCTGAGTTATAATAAAACAGCAATCAAATTTTGCTATATTTTCTTCGTGGAGACAAGAAGGCCTCTATAACTTCGTTGTTCACTTCAAAAGTGTATTTTTTATGTAAGTTCCCTTTCAGCAGTAAATACAGAACAAAATTATTTACCATATTTAGCACATAATAGACACATTTTTGATGGGGAAAAAAACTTGCTTGAAGAATTTGAAGAAATTTTTCCTGACATTCATGACAAAGAATATTCTTCAAAAAAGAATACTAATGTGATTGCACAAAACAATGTAACTATTATATACAATTTTTTGATGATGATTTCACTATTTCAGGTTTATTGCAGTTGGTAGAAGCTTCCAAAATGTCATTAGAATTGCTTGGTTATGAATCAAAGGATTTCTTTGTCCATCAGATCTTAACATTTTCAGACTTTTTCTGCTTTTATTTGGACGTCCTTTAGGCTTTCGGTAATGAAAACTAATAAAAAAAATGTTTAAAACAAAATTTTAAAAAAAAGGTAATTAAAAGTAATTTTCAATTTTAACTCTGAATAGAACGGTTTTTGTATCTAATTTCAGAGGAACTGAAACGAGCCATTCGAATATGAAATGTATGAGGAATAAATGAACAAACCAAAACAAACAACAAAAGAAAGAAAAGGTAGAAGTTTTTAACATCTGCCAAAGCAAAAACAACACCTTAAAATCAGAATTACACATAATGCTCATTAGCAGTGTTTGAAAGAAAACGAAACTTATTTTACAGCAGCTGTCCAAATGTGAACAAGTGGGTGTGGCATCCTAATAACAATAAAAAAATACTGATATTGCTGCAAACGAATTAATATATCATAATAATTTTTTCCCAAACGATAGCTTACAGTTTAAATATACATCAAATATCAAAATAAAGATATTGCAAATTTCATCGATTTTTTTTATACTTGAAAGGATATGTTTTATTTATGTTCAATTTTTATTATATGTTCAATTAATATCTTTTTTAGTGTTTGATGCATTTAAAACTAAACATTGTTAATTAATCGATTTTTTTCGGATTCATTTTGAAGTACTTTTGAATTAAAATAAAACAAATGGAATTAAAAATTCATAACCAATTTTTGTTACCCAAACTGGTGTAGAAAATTCACGCATTTGCTTAAAAATTTAAAACAAACTCCCTCTAACTGTCAAACATTTGACATCAATCAAAGTATTAGAAATGAGTATTAGGATTATCTTTGTCAAAGGCTTCAAGTTGATTTCTTTCGACCCTGCTATTTCATGATAACATGAATTTATAATGTATACATTATTAACTCATTTAATAAGCTTTAAAACAAACATGTTTTAATTTATATCTTTTGAATGCAGAGCTAATTTATAAAACTTTACCACATAACTTGAGATTGAAGATTGGCTCACCTATCATTTTGCTTCGAAATTTGAATGCACCAAAATTAGTCATTAGTCATTAAAAAAAATAATGAGAAATATTCTTGAGGCTACTATTTTGAACGGCAAATTTCAAGATGAAGTTGTACCTTTACCACGGATCCCAATGATTCCTTCAGACTCACCTATCCCATTCAAACTTCTGCAATTTCCAATTCGCTTGGCATTTGCTATGACTATTAATAAGTCAAAAGGTCAAACGATGGCAATTTGTGGCTTAGATTTAGAAAATCCTTGCTTTTCGCACGGCCAATTATATGTTGCGTGTTCGAAGGTTGAAAAACCATCGAATTAGTTTGTTTATACCCCACAAGGATTAACCAAAAATATCGTGCATGAAATGGCATTACGATAAATTTATTTTTTGTACATTAAAAAAAATATACATTTAAGAACAATAGGTCGAATTTCATCTTTTTTTACCCTTTAATTAAAATAAGTTTAAGTTTCTATTCTACAAAGTAGGATAGAAACAGTAAAGTTTTAGTTTCTGTTCAGTTTAAGTTTCTTTATTCAACTTAGCTCATAGTATACGCATACTCA
>JAOUZG010051635.1:294952-314208 GCA_026289955.1 Argiope argentata | reverse complement strand
TTCCAAAATGTTACCTTAATTCAGCCAATAAGAACTTCATTCTAAAATGTTCTCTTATTTTCTTATCTACTTCCACCTTTTTTATTTAATTTTACTCTAGCTCTAAAATTTCTTAAAGCAGTAGTTTTCACACTCCAAGGGATAAAAATCTGTCGTACTTAATGAATTCTTTTAAAAAATACCTATACCGCATTTACTTACGTGTAAAAAAAAAACCCTATTGAATCCCATGGTTTAAAATCATTGGGGATAAATATTTCTCGCCCTTTTCATTCTTCTGTTTTTGTATCACTTATGAATGGAAGTTACTCCGTTCTATCTTCTTGTGTACACACAAACACACACTATTCAATAAAAGTTTATTTATTTCATTAAAAAACCTCAATCTAAACGGGCAATAATATAATACGAATGAAATAAACTAATTGTAAAAAAATATTCTTTATTTATTATTATTAATATTTCTTACTTCTCAAATTGGATGCAGGCTCCTGCTTAACTAATTACTGATAACTTTTTATTTTGAATGTTTTATTGTGAATTTTATTAAAAGAATGTCTTAAACAGGAATCTTTTCATGGTAACCAAAATATATCAAATCTTCAAGGCACAATCGCCATTAGTTGGAGAAAAAAATTATGAAATATTAGCAGCAGCATTGAAAACCGTTTGAATTCATTCACTGCAATGATGATATTAAAGTAAAGAGTAGAACACATTTTAACACATTTAAATTCCTGAATGAACACATTTTAAATTCCTGAAAAATGTATAACCGATTAAATTGGTTAAATTAAACTGCGATTTAAGTGATAATTTTTTTAAATTTAAAACAGTTTAATAATCTTCTTTATCCAGGAATAATTTTTAAGATAACCACAAAAAACCTTAGTTTTTAATTTTAAAAAATTCGAAAAAAATTTCGAATTTCATTTGAATGTATTGTGAGTTGCACATTCCCAATCTGCAAAATATACATGAATCCATTTTGTAAACTTTGGCTGAATTGACCTATAAAGCAACAACTGAAACAGAGATACACATACGCAACGACCTACATGTATTTGACTCTATTATTAGAAGAGACATAAAATTCCATTGTACAGTATTTGTATTCGCGTGTTCAACTCTAGGAGTAGAAGAGTATATTTGTTCGTGAATGTGTTGGTGCTCTGTCGGCCGAACCATATTCTAACTATCCAAATTCGGTACATACGTTCGTTGAAAGGTCACAATAGGCCCCGCTTGATATATATATATATAAGTTTCATTCGAATTTTAAATTGATTACTCAAAAATGAAGCAAAATAATAAATTCTGAAAATATTCCAGCACTAAAAAGGTTTTTATATGATTTAAATATTCAAAATAAATTTTTATAAATGACACAAGTTTTTGCCTATAATTTTTATGAATTTTGAATCAATTTCTAAAAAATTATTTTAAGCGTAGTTTACAATACATTTCATTCATATTGTAAAAAACTTTTCATTTGTATTGCTTCTATCTTAGCCTTTTGCCATGGGGTAGGATGAAGTTACGAAGATTAGATTTCATAGCGTCGTTCTAATTGGAGTAGGTTTCAGTATAAAGTATGATTTTTATCATTTTACTTGAAATTTGCGATTAATGTTTAAGCTTAGAAACAACAGTTGCTGAAATTTTTAAAAAATACATTCATTTTTAAATACTGCAGCTCTTTTATCTGACATAATTGGAGGCTTAAAGATAAGGATAGGAAATTAGAGAAACCAATAACGTGACGAACAGAAAGTACCATGTCTACCCTGACCTGGCCATAGTGCGTGCGAGAAATTGGATGGGGCAGCCGAACAGCAACCCCGCCCAAGTACGAGGGAGCAAACGACACTTGACGCCATCGGATCCTTGCTAACAATACAGAACACTGTAGAGAAAACGAATATAGGCGAATAATTTAAAATATTTGACCATCAGAATTTAATATATAAATTGGTTGCTGAAGAAGACATTCAGGTATATTTACACAAAATACTTAAATGAAATTTTAAGTAGCCATTAATCATGGAAAATTATCTGATTGTCAAATTAGCCGAGTATAAGAAAATGGATAATATATACTATTACTAGCCGCCTTTGGCGACCAGTCGGTACGCCAGTATTAATGCCTACTAAAGGGCTCAATCAATTTTTTTAAATATATAACTTGGTCTCATAAAAAGTTTTTCAGCAAAATATTTTTAAGCCTCAAATTTCGATAGTCATATAATTCACTTATATATTATGTAGATCTTAAGCAGTTCTAATCTTTGAACACCGCATCTCTTTCTGATTTTCTATCAGTGCACGTAGAATTCAGTTTTAAATTAAAGTGGAAATGAGGAAACTTCAATTAATATAAAGAGCTCTTTACTCAATCCAAGCATGTCTAAATAAAACTAAGGACTGGAAGCAGAGTAATCCGACATTGCAGGTTTATGTTCACAACAGAAATTGAAACATTATAATTTTTTTATAATTTATAATATCTGAAGGAATTATTCAGCAAACATTTCACAGATTAAATGAAACATTGTTTTTAATTAATTCCTTTGGTCTTATACATTCATATTCTGTAAAATATTCTTAATATTTCAACTTCTAAATAAATAAATAAACGTTTCTATCTTCTGTGATCACATCTGGCTGATTTCAATTCTGAATATTGCAAGTTTAGAACAATCATCATTTTCCTAATCTAGACCAATTATTCTAGAATAACCCTGATTCGCTTCTTTGAGATCTTGATAAAGCGATCTAAAATTGCCAGTTTTTATCGAATAATTATATTAAAATTTTCATAGATCGATCAGCTTTGATAATTGATTTAGTTTGCTGGAGTGCCATTTTTTTTTATTTTAAAGACTTATTGTCTCTAGAATATTTTTTAAATATGATTCATTGAGAAGATGATATATGCAAAAATTTAAAATTCGTAATTCATCAGCATATTTTCCTTCAATCTACTAATTATATATTTCACTTAGACCATTTGTTAAGAGATATATGTCGATCCCAAAAAGATAGCAAATTAGATGTTGGGCTCCGATTACAGAAGATGCCCTGTAGATGTTAAGCCATATTTGCCTTAAATAAAACTGTTTAATTCAATTAGAAATATATGTTTTATAAAATATCATAGAAAACGTTTCATTGCATTTATTTTCCAAAAATATGATGTTCCACATTTGTTTTATTTTATGCAGACACGTGCCAAAAATGACATTTTTATCTGTTTAATTTGGAATGATAGTTGATTTGTTTTTTCTCATGTGAGAACATGATATTGTTTTGATTAGAGAGTTTTGATGTCTCCAAAGTATGGAAATAAAAAATATTTTTATATGCTTTTACAAATTTCGCATTGTTAATTATTACGTATGCTTGTTTGATAGAAGATGCGTTTCAAATAGCTGACCCGCTTTTACCAGTATTGCTTAAATATTACGTATGCTTCGTTGAAAGCAGATGCGTTTTTACTTCGCATGACTCATTAAGATGTGGAGATAAATTACAATCACGAATGGCAATTCTTTGATTTGCACAAAATATCTTCTTCACATGAGTAAAAGTAACAATTCAAAATATGTCTTATTGTCTTAAAAATAAAAAAAAGCACGAATGCAAAAATATTTTATTTCTACTTAATATCAATTGCTTTTTGTTCGTCGTTTCTTTGAAATGACGTCATCTTCAAGTTCGTTTAAGATTTCTTGCTTTTAAATAATTAATTTCGCTCTCACAAGATTATCGTTTAGTGCTTTTCTAAAAATATTTTTCCAATTTTAACTGTCGCCCTTTTGTAATATATTTTTATTTTGTATTTTTATTTATTTTAATTATTTAATTGAATTAATAATTTTGATATTGCAAACGATCAAGAAAAATTTCCCTTGCATTTTACTGTTTAAAAAATATCATACCTCCAATTTTTTTTTTCATTTCATATAATCGAGTGGTGTAAATTATATTTTTCTGTTTTATTTTTTGTAGTAATTAACTTTCTTTTTAATCAGAACTTCTGAAAATGTGATTTCAACATTTTATTAAAAGCTGTTTTTTTTGACATCCTCGTGAAGATAAAATTTTATTTTTATTTTATGCGAAATAAATTGTTGAAAAATACGATGAAATTAAAAATTCCTTAAAAATAGAGTTTTAACTTATAGGTCAAACATCTGTATCATTGAAAAGCTAATTTTTTGAGCTTCTACTTGATGTAAAAATCAATCTGGCCTGTACAGCGCCAACACACACACACGCAGACGCACACAAACGTAGTGCTTTATTATAAGTAAAGACAAATGTGGAAGTCTAGACGGATGGATGTTAGTCAATCAAGCCAGAACGGTAGAACGGAATTGGATGAAATTTGGCACAGAGATAGATTATAGTCTGGAATAGAACACAGTACTACTTATTCCGGTTAACTGAGTGGTTAATTTTTAATAATTAACTTTCCCTCCAAATATCTTTTCATTCCCCCTCCGCCAGATGAGTCAGTCCTCAGTTCCCCCTTCCCACACGCTGACGAGGTTAGGCTTAACATGTTTTCAATCAATTATTTCAAACGATTCTGTTTATTTTCTTAATGTGTGATGCATTTAAAATTAAACATTTTTAATTAATCGGTCTTTCGGGTTCATTATGACGTACTTTTAAATTAAAATAAAATAGAATAAAGGGAATTAAAAATCTGTATTTCGTAGAACTGGAACTGGCGTTGAAAATTCACACATGCACAGTGTTCTCTGATTGTTGACTACTGTATTTTTAATGGATGTGGATTTGATTTTGACTATCTGGTTTGCTGCTTCGTTTTATTAACACTGTAGCAAAGTGTGATAAAATTTTGATTTTTTGCAAAATTCAAAAAATTTTCTTTGCAATATCAGTTTATATGTCGGAAAATTTTTCCTAAATCTTTACAATTTCAAAAAAAGGCTTAATTTTTTATTGTAAGTTTTTTTGTTGCAATAAAATTTAAGGCACTTTCATTGTTTTATCTAATGCACTATCGTATGATTTAGTTTGATAACATTTTGCATTGCGATCGGATCGCCAGTTCTCACATCAAAAGTTGTACACGCATGAAATCACGGGTAAAAGCTAGTAACATATAACAAAGCGATTTGTTATTTTTTATACTATGCGTAAAAGTATTTTATTTTAAAAGACCTTTAAACTGACAAATAATTTTATTAATATTCTTATGCAGTGATAAATAAATTTAATGTAATCAAGTGTTATTACGGCATTTTGATTAGTATACTAAAGGGGAGACTTTACTTTCTTTCAATTATTTCTGGGATTATTTCAGAATAGGATTGTTAAATTCAAAAGGATGGTAGTAGTCATCACGGCAATGAAAAATGTCCATAGAGCACTCTAGTCATAGTAGGAGAAAATTGGAAAAGATCGTTATAAGTGTGATATCGAAGGGAACGAAAAGGGGCAATAATAAATTTAAAAAAAAAGTTTTTTATGTGAAATAAAGCTGGACATGAATACAAATAATGTTCAACATCAGAAAGGAGGTGAGAAATTTTTGTAAGAACTTTCCGATGTGGCGTTCGCGAAGACCATTGAACGCAGGCATGGACGGACTAAATATTGTCGACAATCCAAGCTTCTTTTGACTGCTTTACGATCACCATTTCCACTGATTAAGTGCAGTTTGGCGTTTAGAGCAATTTTGCATCTTCTTGATGTTTACTATCCCCCTTTTGAATTTGTAGCTCGAATTCAACAATGCAACTATGATTTACTAACAATAATTACAGAAAAGTTTTTCTCTCTTTAATTCATTATAAAAGGGCATAATCTGTATGGGATATCAATTAAATTAATTTAATAGGAAAACTGATAATTAAAGTCTGAAACAAAAGAGAAGGAATTAGATGCGGTAAGAAAGATAAATAGAAAGCAGAAAAAAATGCAAAGAAGTAGAATGCAAACTTCAGAACAAATGTCGATTGGAAAGCCGATCAATAATAGCGCGAAGCTTACATTTGAGTTAAGCTTTAAAGAGAGACGGTTGATTTCGTGTTTTCAATGTTATGTCTCAATGGGGACAATTGTAATTCTAAGCTGATGGATGTAAAAGCATTATACATGCAGGACGGATGTCGAGTATTCAATTTGGGATTCAAAAAAGAAGGTAAATATTCCACTGGAATGTGTTGCATCCACCGAAATGTTCTCTCTTCTTTGAGAAGGAATTCAATCTTTGAAATGTGCATTAACAGCTAAGATTAGATATCCATTCTATAAGACGCATTCGAAGATCATTTATACTTTTATGGGTTTTATTTTAACTAATAAAAAACATCGAAGTCATATATAAAATATTAAGATCTCCAGAAATGTTAAACTATCAGCTTGAACCAAAGATAAAAAAAACCATAAGGAATTAAGAAATCTCACAGAATTTCAGCAAGAGTAATTTCATTGCTTTAAATTTTGTACTCGGCCTTTTCTAACGTTTTAATAACGAAAAAAATTTCTTGAAAATATGAGAACTTAAGAGGCTGGTTGGTTGATTTTATTAGCGCAAAAGCCAATCTTGGCTATACTGCGTCAAACGAATGGTCTATAAACATGATCGTGGAGTTAAATTATATGGTGATGTTATGTAAAAGGTGTTAAAATTCTTTAAAAAATTGAAATTTTTTTACTATATAATTTATGCGTGATAAAATACGGTAATTCAGTTTTTCGCATTGCAAAGCTCTAAATGCTAATAACATCTAAAAAATCTGTTTAGAGTAACAAGCGTGAAGTAAACAGATATAAAGATTAAACTTCGTCTAAGTAAACAATGTAGAATTAAAAAAAAGATGCAAAATTAAATTACGTGATAAAATCAAAAGAAAATTCATGGTATTAAATAACAATATTCAAGAGAGAAAAATTATGTAAAATACTAAATATTTTTGTATTTCATTTTTCTCTTTTGCGTTTGCAAGGAGATGAAGTACTGATCACTTCTAGTGAATCCCCAGATATTTGGTATTCCAAAGTATCAGTATCCGACACAGAAGAGGGGCTCATCTCGGCATCGGCATCCGATTTTCACTTTCGTTTCTTTTGAAGAAATAACAGTGGCTGCCGGAGGAAGCGATTTAGTTTTAATAGAAGAAATTTGAGCATTTTGAAATGCACCTGTGTTGGGATTTATAAAGAGGCGATGCGATAAAAAAAGTTTGAAAACTTTTGGCCTTGTTAGTAGTATTTGTTTTACCAGGAGATGTCTTTCTCAATTTTTCCGTAACAAGTTTAAAATGAGTTCAATCATGTGCAGAAGAAAGGTCTTCTCAAATTGGTGAAACAGTTTGATTTGATTCTGAATACAATGGTAGATTATTTGAATTACATGCTATTGGTGCAGAGTCCGTCTGTTTCAGATTAATGCCAGAATATAGATAATTTAGATCCTATGAGTGGATATGGTTGATAATTTTTAGGCCGCCTAGGCATTGTCCTTTTCAGGGGTATAGGTTTTCGATTTTATTAATTTCCGGGTTTCCTGACAAAATATTTTGTTCTTTTCTATAGTCTAAATAATTTCTTGTTCCTGCTTCCAGGCAAAACAGTTCTAGGAGAAAGAAGTGTGCTCACCTTTACAATTTACACACTTCCCTTAATCAGTGTAAACAAACAGTGGGCCGGTTGATGCTTTCCGATGAGTACAGATTTTGCTTGCAGTCTAATTCTAGCCGGAATTTCATATGGAGAGCGCCAGGTACCCGTTACCACTAAGATAACATCATTGAAGGACACCGTTATGATGGTGCAATATTGCTCGTTTGGGGAGAAATTATTCTGGGTTCCAGAACTGACCTGTCTTTTCAAATCGGGACGTCATTCCGGAACATTTACCTTTGATTCGGGGTGCCTTGGGCGTGCTTATGGGTCATAACGCCATCGTCTTCACCATCGTAAACGAAACTTCGTAAATATCGTCCGTCTTCACCAAACATAGTAAAAGAATGCCTTCGATCTGAGGATATCACCAGTATGGACTGGTCAGCATTCTCAAAGGATTTGAATAAAGTAGAGCACGACATGGAACAGGATTGGCCGACTAGTGGTAACCCGCCAACCACCTCTTACAAGTCTACTGGAACTTCAAAGAACATTGCATGATGAATGATGTATAATTCTCAATGATCAGATCGATAATTTGGTATTCAGCAATCCTAGGGACTATATTGCATCGTCGGAGAAACGTACCATGTATTAACTATCATACCAACCACGTAATATTAGGGTTTTTTTCCTTCTTTTTTTTCTTTTCGTAAATAGGATTTTTTTGTGTAATTTACTCCAGGGCGTAAGAAATCAAATAATTTTTTTAATGATACCAAACATATAGTACTTAAAAACATTTGGAAATTTTTAAGTGCCTGCAGATAAGAGTAATTTATGGAATAATTATTAGTATATGCATTGCATGAATCCACTACACAACAGGGCCTTCGATAAAATATTTACATTTCCTAAATTCAAAAATATTTTGTGTCAAAAAGATATGTAATCATATTACCTTCATTCAATATATGCAGGTAAGCCTGAAAATCTTTTATACTGCCTCCAAAAGCGAAGTATTATCCTGAAAATACTTCGTTCAAAAAAGATTCAGGCGAAAATTGTTTACTGTTCTGTAGTTATTTTAATCTTTTGGAGAACGGTAGATTTTTTTTTCATTTTTAAAATATTGTTGTAAATATTTAAATGTCGTATATTTTTAATCGATAAAAGATTATCTCAGCTTGACCATCATGAACAGAAAATATTTCTTCTCTTGCTTTCATGCTTGAGTTGTCATTATCATCTCCGTATCTGAAAATAAAACATTCATCAGCACGAGTAAATAATTCAAAATCATTAATTACAACTTGAGTATTTTGCTTTATATAGACTAAATAACAATAACAGCACAAAATGTGTTTATGTTTGGCAAAATAGACGTTTGAGACATCAGTATTTATGATCCAGACTTATTTAAATTATATTTAAAAATAGACAAAAATAAATTGAAGATTCTGTGAAAAAATCATGACATTTAGTTAAGTAGGAAGTGTTTAGGCTTATCGAGAATAAAGACCCACTGGTCCTTCGTAAAAGTGGGCTAGTTCTTAATTTCGCTTAAATCCATATAAAAACATTATTTTATATTCTTGGTTATAATAAGACAAAAATTTCTCAGATTTGGAAAATGTGACACATTTTCCCTTCTGAAATCTTCAGTTAAATTATACCAATTATGCTTATAGTGAAAATAAATATTTTTTAAAGCAGTTTAGTCATCAACGTCTTTCTTTTTATTTCTGTCAAATTTCGAACAAAAGAACTCTGCTTGTCCGAACGAGAGACGAACACGTTATTTACCAAACGTAAATAGTTAAATATATTTTATTAAATTCGCTTACTATTTAAATTTAAATAAAAATATGATGATTTACAAGCAGGCTAATTGACATACTTTTGACAAAAAGTGTATTTTTGCATAAAATTTTGGTTTCTAATACTTGATAAACAAGTATTAGAAACCAAACAAACAAATAATATATATCAAATTTAACATATTCGGACATTTCAGCATGGACATTTATTGGCTTCTTCAAAGCAAAATCTTGAATTTTTCATGTTTCAGGTTGTTGTTGTTGTTTTCCTCCTGAAACATGAAAATTCTTACAATGGAAAGAGATCTGGAGGAAACAAAGAAACCCAAGATCGGAAGCTCCCGAAGTGCTGCTTCCATTGAACATTTAAAATAAAAATCGCGTATTTTTGAATATTTTTCTTTCTGCCTTGCTCATATCACTATTTCTGAAAACTTGGATTTAGACGATGAAGGGAAGATGAAAGATGAAGGAGTCTGAATTTTATTCTTCTAGAATCCATTTAAAGAATTACGACAATAATTCGAATCAGCACACACTATGATAAAAAAAACATGTAAAAAATAATCCTATAAATAATTAGATTTTATCATAAAATTTTAAATTAAAAGTTAACAAACAAAAATTGATTTATGTTATTAAAAAACAACTTGGATTTTAAACACTTTTTTACAGTATATTAATTATCTATTTAATAATGATTCTTTTGAAAATGATTTTTAAATCTAGTAAATCAATAGTTTCACTTACTGAACCTTACATATTTGTTTTTCTGAAAAGAAATATTTACACTTATTTTATTGCGTCTTTAGATGAAATTGGAATTTGGATTTTCAGCGCGCAAGAACCAAAACTTACATCCACAAAATTCATTAAAAATAAAAGAGTATTTCCTCTAAGCTAAAATACAAAAGACTAAACTAATATAAAAAATAACAAAGCAGAATTGATAACAACAAGATAGAAAAGAATTGCAAAACTCTATTTTCAAATATAGATAAATATTTCCAAGAATAAAAAAAAGGTTTTAAATATAAAATATATAAAACTAATAGCCATTTTGGTCAGGGCTTTTTCCATAATTAAGGAGTTTTTCTCGGTGATCAGTTGAAACACGAATAAGATAAAAGTGAGTTCATAAACACGGAAAAGGTGAATAATATTTTGATTTGAAATCTTTTCTCCGATCTTTATTTTTTTTTAAAAGTGTGTGGGGCAAGATTAAACTTTTCCATCCTCATGCTATCAATAATATGTCACTGTTCCTTAGAAATTCATAGTCAGTAAAAGTCATGGTTATTATTTTGTAACAATAAAGGAAACAGAATCTTAAGCCCTTCAATTCAAAGGAAAGTGATTTTGATAAAGGCTCTCTATCCAATAATAAATGACAAATTATCCAACCAAAAAAAAAGCATAAACTTTCTCTTGGCCGTATTCCGGAACTGTGCTATAAATAACAGATTATGCCATGAGAGATATGATATAAAATTTTGAAAGCATCCTGAAACTGAGAGGAAAAATTGGACATTCCGAGAAAAGTCGAAGCATTTTATTTAAAAGCAAAAGAATGAAAAAAGCCTACTGTATGTTTTCGCATAAATCGTGATGTTTGATGTCGGTATTTCAGCAGGTTTTGCAAACTATCTTTCTATCAAAGAATTCAGCACTCAATCAACGTCTTGGAGGTGAAGGTTGACGAATTGGAGAAGTGATGTAAAATGCACGTCAATTAGATGCGACGATATCTGAAAAAGCGCTAACAATGTCTAAAAGTTCAGACACAACGCCATTTAAAAATAGCAGATCAATCACTGTCCAGTATAATGATACATAAAATACGTCAAATCAACAAATTTCTCAAATTTTCATATACTTTAAAAATTATTACTGCTGAAGAATCACTTCAGTCAAGATTAGGAAAAAACTTTTTTGGATGAAAATTGTTAGTTTTGAGGATTCTACAATTTATATTAGAGTGACGTCCATCTGTGCAAGAGATATGCTTGTACCTGTAGTGGGATACAGTAGTAAAACTCAAATTGTACCTGTAAAGGGAGATTGACGTATGGCTGACAGTTATGGTTGAATTTCAAGTACTTACTGTACAGTCGGTTTTAAGGATAATGAATGCTTAATCAAGCTCGAAGTAGTCTAAAAACAAATGAAGCAAAAGGCATTTTTTTATCAACCCCAGAAAAATAATCGCTAAATCCTGTAATAGTTTAAAATTCCGTAAATAATTTCTAGAAAGAACTCCAAAAACTTACATTTCCCCTGCACCTACAGCATCAATACAAATTCATATGATATGATTCATTTAAAAGCATTTTTCTGTGCTTATATATAACATTCTGCCGGCGTCCTGGCATAGAGGTAGTTCCCCGTGATCTGGACGTCCAGGGTTGGAATCCCGGTTCATCTTTAGATTATTAATATTTCGGTATCGCTTTTAATCTTCTAAACGTGTGCATTGAATGTCATGGGTTGGAATTCCAAGAGAATCAATCAATGAAGTTCGGCGTTTGTATCATTTACCTCCTCCAAACATCGATTAGGGAAGAAAATAACTTCTTGCTGCATTTTATCAGTCCTATTTCAGAAAAGATTCTTGTCATGTTTTCATTTATTTTATTTTCCTTTCACTACTATAATACTAAAGACTTCTTTCAATAGTGGAAACGTAAAATATCTTCCCGAAGAAAATTGATATAATAGGTATCATTCTTTAGTTATCATCTTATCTCTATATAGGTATCATCTTATTTACACTGCCTCTATACCGCATGCAATAAAATATTTGATTCGAATAAGGTTGGCAGATTCCATTTAAGTTAACTCACAAGTATTTGTACGGTGGTCGTCTGGATCATGAGTTGCCATATATTCACAAAATATAAACATTTTATATCAAAGCGAGAGCTTATTAGTTCGAATCTGTATACATATTGCGGTCAGATGTCTTGTAGAAAAAAATCGTGAATTTTTCTGCATTGTAGAAAGCATTCATTCCAAGAAGAAAAAACAATATCCATCATCATTATAAAGCATACGCAAAATTGTTCTCGAAAAATGATTGCTTTCCTACATTCTCTGAGCATTCATTTATAAGAATGCATCTAAAATAGGGAATAGAAAGCTTCCAATGTGATTATTGGCTCTCGCCGGCCGGGTGGGTTCAGAGATCGTCTTCACCTTACCGGTCTCCTTTGGGAAGAGTTGTGCTGTTACCAGAGATGATCCTCAGGACTCAACCAGACTTCTCCCCAATGCCATCGACGCGTTTCTGGTCATTCAGATTTATCTGTGTGCCTCGATGATGTATAAGACTTCCATTCTGCAGAAAAGCGGCTGTATATGTGAAAATATGTGTATGAATTTCCTCCTACTTCCAAACGAAAAACAATAGATATATTGCCTCCATCCTTCATACACAAGAAAATATGTATATGTATTTCCTCCTGCCACCAAACGAAAAATATATCATAACTATTTTCCTCCATCCACCAAACACGAAAAAATTTATATGTATTTCCTCCTTCCTCCAAACGAAAGAATGCATTTTCCTCCATCCACCAAACACGAAAAAATATATATGTATTTCCTCCAGCCACCAAACGAAAAATATATTATAACTATTTTCCTCCATCCATCAAATACGAAAAAATGTATATGTAATACCTCCTACCACCAAACAGAAGAATATAAATATATTTCCTCCATCCACCATACAAGTGAATATGTATATGTAATTATTATTTCTTCTAGCCCAAACGTTTTCCTCTGCCTGAAGATAGTTTCTCTTGATCAGAATTTTTTTTTCGCATTTCTTACGAATTAATTTTTGGTCTATTTTCCACACGTTTTGAGAATTAGGGCCATTTCCGTTATTTATATGTGGAAATTCGTAGACTATGTTGTTTTTTTTTCTATTTTAAGCAGCCTGGTTTTCTGAAAGATGTGTTTCTTCCTTTTTTTCCAATTTCAAACTTCATCTTCAAAACTGAAAAAGATAATAAAATCAAAGTTTAATAGTCTCTCGCACAAACAAAATTTCTGAGCTCTTCAAGCTCTGTAAATTAAAAAAAAATTAACTAAATTCTAGGTCTTATTACTATTTTTTATTTTTAAAAAAATTATAAATTTGGGTTAAGGAATATAACTTACGGTGATGCCATAATTGCGGAATCCTGCATAGCCCACTCCATTTGCATTTGGAATAATTCCTGCAATGAAAAAGGGCATTTATTACACATCAGATTTTTTTCTGAACGATGATTTTGTTTCCTTGTTCAAGTGAATTTTTTTATTAACCATCTGGAATGTAGCACTTAAAAAATTGTGCACTGAAAATGATTTAAAAAAAATACTTTCACAGTACATTTTAATAGTTTAATTTCCATAGTAAATTCGTTTGGGAGTCAGACGGTTCACGGGGGATTTTTTAAATCTCGGACAGCACGGTTGGTTAGTTTGTGGTGTGATGGCAGAAGAACCAGAATGAAGGTCAAACTGAGCTAAGCAAGTTCATTTCTAATTCAAAGTTTAGTAAAAACAGTTTCTATGAAAGAGATATAAAAATAAATATTGATAAAAAATGAAAAATTACAAAAAATCATAACGGAGCCATAATATACAGCTCAAATTAAGGAATAAAAACCTATAGATTTTTAAAAGATAAAAGGGTCCTCATATGGATCGCTGCCGAGCGAACTTGCAAAGTCAATGTTGTTGTTTCGAAGTAAAAGAAACGTTGGGCATTAACATATGGGCAAGCACTAAGGATATGATAATTTGTTATTCCACAGTCACACATCGGTCACATTTGGTCACATCGGCAATTGATCGTTTAATAGCAGATGTTTATGTGAGAATTTAGTGTGACCCACTCTCAGACAAGTTAAAACTGAGTCCTGTTTTCAGTTCATTTTCAGAAAGGTAATATATATTGTATTTGCATCATTTTTTAATAACGAATTTTATCAAATCAGGTTAAGTAAAAGATAATATAACGCCGGAATTCTATTTATTTAAAAAATATTAACCTTTTTTTAAACGGTATAACAATTACTCAAGTTTCCTTCAGGGTTTTAAAGCAATAATCAGTCTATCTACTATTATAAATGTGAAAATTTGGATGGAGGATTTTAGTCAATCACAACAGAACAGTAGAACGAAATTCGATGAAATTTAGCATTGAGATAGTCTAGAATAGGACATAGGCTACTATTTATTCTGAGTATAATTGAGTAGTTATTTTTTTATTAATTAAAAACTAATTTTCCCACCAAAAATCTTCAATTCTCCACCGCCAAATTAATAAGATTTTTTTAGCCTTAACATGTTTTTGCCTTAACAAGCCTTAACATGTTTTTGACCGTTTATTTTAAACGTTTCTAATTTATTTTCTTAGTATTTGATGCATTTAAAACTAAACATTATTAATTAATCAATTTTTCAAATTCATTTTGAAGTGTTGTAGAATTAAAACTTCTAATTTGTATTGTGTAACCCCAACTGGCGTGTATAAAATTTATGCATTTGCATTGAACCTACGATAGTTGAAAATTAACGCATGCATAGCTTGTTCTGATTATTTCCTATCCAGTGGCTACAGAAGATGACCTCATAATGAAAGTTTTTCCCGATTTCGAAATTAATATAAATTATGAAGAGCGGTTGCGGGAGAGGGCGCTGCTGTCACCAAAGAACAAATCAGTCTGTAAAATAAACAAGTAATTTTGAACAGGATCGTCGCAAATTCAAAATTGTGCACATCCAGAGATACTGTGATGGATAATGACGATAGTACTGCCTACTCTGTTGAATTTCCTAGCTCTCTTAAGTTAACAGATGTGCCTTACGATGAGCTGGAGCTTAAAGTTGGCGTTCCAGCTCTAGTGGTGCGAAATCTTGATGCATCCAGACTGTGCAACGGCGCCAGGCTTCGCATCACAGAACTTGGCTACCATTGTCCCAGGAACTGCTAAAGGAGACAACGTTCTAATTCTCCGCGTACCATTAAGTGGTAAGTAAAGTGACATCCATTCATTTGGGCACTCCATGCTTCTCACACGGTCAATTACATGTTGGTTGTTCACGTGTTTCAAGTGCCCCAAAACTTGCATATGCTAACGGAAAATAACAAATAATTTAATGCTCTTTACAAAACGGTATTGGAATAAAAAATAAATTTTGAAATTTTTCTGTATATCTTTCAGTGATCTGCACGTTTCTCGGCAACATCGTATCGGACTCTGTCTTCAACAGCACCCAAATGATACAGTTTTATAACATTTATCATTGTAACCAGACCGTCGATTCTCATATATACGCATAAAAATTTTGACGCGTACGAATTGCGAGTAAAAACTCGTGATAAATAAAAATAAGAAGCAAATTTGGCTTAATTTTAGGACAGAAACACAAAGAAGAAATTCAATAGGTGGTTCAAAATTTCTCAACAAATAATAAATAAATAATTTCTTGGGGGTGAAGGTAATCATTAAAATAGGATGAATTTAATGCTGACGACACATTCATTCATGCATGCGATGAAGTGCAAAACTGAAGAGATTTAATTTCCTTCATTCGTTGATAAATAAGAAACATTTTTCTTTTTTCTTTTAAACTTTAGTAGATAGACGCTAATTGATTTGCAACTGAATATGAATCTGAGTACAATTCACAAAAACTAATATTCAATGCATTACAGTCAGGTCTAAGTCGTAATACCTAATAATAGATACCAAGAAATCATTATTCAATTTGGTTGATATACTGACAAATTATTTCTTTAATTCATGGTATTAATTGAAATTTAGTAACAATATTTAATTTAGCTCAAATTGGATCATAAAAAATAATTATAATAAAAAAAAACGCTGCATGTGTCTAATCTAAGGGGGATATAATAAACACTAGAGGATGGCATATTTATATCGAAAAGATTAACGTACCTCGGTATCATCTGTTTCCAATTCTGGAAGAAGTTCTAAACTATCCTCTTCAATTTGAAAATAATCCAGTGGTCGGCCATAAGCATCTAAACTACGATTTTTTTCAATGCCAATTTTATGTTCCCAAATCAGATGGAGTTTCAGTCCCTTATTAGTTTTACTCTTAAAGTTGTAACATATGTCGCAAGGGATGAGGTTTTCCTAAGAAATAATGAATAGAACTTTATATAGCTATAAAGATTGTGAAAAAATAAATCGCACATTATTTAATATTTTAAACAATTACATTTAAAAGCTGTTAAAAAGATAAGGTATTGGTATTGTTCTCTCAATATGAAACATATTTTGACAAGCTATTTACCTAATGAAATTGAAGTAATCTGAGGAATAAGAACATCATAAGCCTTAATTTATTTAGGAATAAAAAATATACATAATCGTTGTGTGCAAATACTTTGAAAATATTCACATGAAATAATTTATTTAGTAAATAGAATATTTCTAAAAGGCTAAGTTCAAGTAGAAAATTATCGTTATTGTGAAATATAAATAACTTATCTTCTTTTGGAACTAATTCATTCATCTTGATTATTAATTGAAAAAAATTAATAAACATTTTACATGCTACTTTGTATTCAAGATTCCTTTGCAAGATTTCAGAAAATTTAAATTTTGTTAGACATCAATTTTGTATTGGTTTAGAGTATTTAGAAGTACTTGTTTATTTTTACTATTCTTGGGCTGTCTTGACGATTTTCAGATCATATGATTGCCAGAGTTCAGTATAAATATTTATGATGGCAAAATTTCGACAAATTCCATTACACATCAGATGATACGATTCCTCCAATATCCATAATGCGTACGATGCCGAGATGCTTGTTGAAAGTTTGCACTTTTTGATGATTTTTAAATACAGCCGTAAAAATAAAAGAAGTTCATTGTGTTATACTTTTTCCTTATTTATTGCTCCTACAACCAAATTTTGAGTTCCAATTTTAAAAGAATTTGATTTAATTCCAACTAAACAATAACTTGTTTTAAATTTAAATATATAATAATTTTTGTTTTAAATATATAATAATAGTAAATAGACTAAATGAACATTGGATTTTGTTTGCGCTCTAAAATTTATACCTATTAAGGGAAAGTGATCGCTATTATACAAATCATCCTCAACTATTAGATGTAACAACGGAAGCACTTCTGTAGACCATAAAGCTAGATTAAGGCGGCGGAAGCTACGTGTGGGTACTTGTAAGTACACCTGCTCGTCTTTATTGAGCAGACAGAGACAGTTATTAGCAATAAATGGTCACTCTGCTGCCCACGAGAGTTAGTACCATCTCCACAAAATACTATGCCCTTTGAAATCGCCAAATAAAATGAAAGGCGAAGGAAGTTGGTCCACTAAATTGTTAAGATCTCGTTGACGTATGTCATTAGGCGGAAGCTAAATACAGGAAACTGCGACTAGATCTCGTGTATGAGCTTGCACATCCACAGCCTGAAGAGGTGTCTGCAAATTGAGAGATGTGCTCGGATATAGATTAGATGTGAAGATACAGACACCACCAGAACTGTGAGATTCGGCGCCTGCATGCTTCCGAACCTAATTGTAACCACGTAACTTGATTGGAATGTTTGGTGTCAAGAGAGTTTCTTGAACACCGAAACAGAAAGAGTGAAATTTGTTGAAAATGGTCTTAACGTCATTGAGTTTTGACCGAATACCGTGACAATTTCAAGAAACGAAAGTACCCATTAAGAAAGAGCTTTTGGAAGGGGAGAAAGAGCGAGCATTTATTGGAGTTGCCTGATCTTCACAGCTCATATCAAGATTATCTTCATCCTCAGACGGATGTATTTTCGAATTGGAAATTGCAGGCGTGTCTCCAAATATGGACGTTAAGTCCTTAAGGGATACCCCATCTTTTGCTACCTCCAAAGCTACTGAAATCCGAGAAGTATATTTGTGTAATTTCACGCTAAAAACTTTATGTGAAAGGCTGTATATCAAGTCGAGTAGCTTGGTATTTTGAAAAGTAAGTAGATAATGTTATGATGGTGAATTAAGAGGTAAACGTATCTTGTTTTCCGATTTCCGCGTATTTACAAAAAATCTATCACAAAACTCAAAATTATTAAATATCTTGATAACTTTATGCCCAGTGAAGGGAGATTTTTAGAGACGATATTATATTAAAGGGAATTCGGGCCCTACGGCACCACCAACCATGGAGCAAAACAAGGGAAGGCAATTACCGGCTCTTATCATTCCCAGCCTTTGCATATACCCTAGTGCTATCCGTATACGCTGAGAATTACCCTCGGAGACAGTGACCACCCTTAATGCCAAGTTCAAGGAGTAACCACTTCGCTTGATCCCTAGAAGACTAGACACTCAGGTGACTAGGTACCAGCAGATTTATACTCCGGGGACCGCAGTGCACCACCCGTCTAATGGGTCACCATTCACAGCCAACACGTGGGGATTTTGGATGTCCATTAGGAGCAAGAAATAAACAGAGCGGCGATAACTTCTCATGGAAAGCTACCTCGCTTGCCGTCGAGGGATGGAAGAACTCAGCAAAAAGTAGAGGCGCAGAGGAGAATAAGCATGAGTGGAGTAAAGATCCCTGGGAACCTTGTGATTTGGACACCTGTGCTCACCTGTAGTAGGTGAGCCCCTGAAGGAAGCAACAACTGTGAAGATAGTGGCTGAGTGTATCATAAGGATATACACTGAAGTGACAAAAGTCATGGGATAGCAATATGCAAATATACAGATGGCAGTAGTATCGCAGTGAAAAAGTATAAATGCGCAGTTCGTTTTCCAGAGCTTTCATTTGTGTTCAAGTTATTCATGTGA
>JAOUZG010051635.1:246552-290503 GCA_026289955.1 Argiope argentata | reverse complement strand
GTGTGTGTGTGTGTGTGTGTGTGTGTGTGTGTGTGTGTGTGTGTGTGCCTGCATTCATCCTTATTATTAATAGAAATTAGTTGTCAGAAACAACCAGCCAATTCCTCTGTGTATTGGTACATTCGATTTCAGATGAATCGCATAATAGTAATTTCATTATCATTATACTAGCAGATTTTTTGATATTAAAATAAGCCATTTTGTTCCAATTATTTCACATATGCTCCACACTCGATGAAGATCAAACCAATGGCATCATAGTATTATTAAAAACGTAAAGGTCCGATAGTCCGTCTGCTAAATTTCACGGCATTTCTTCAATTTCTTTATATCCGTCTCGTAAACTCCTGAGATTTTTTTAAAATCCTTCTTCTTTCGCTTCCAACTAAGGAAGAAAATCATTTGATGACGTAATTGAGGAGGAGTGAATTTAAGGGCCACAATTTAATTCATTGTTGAAAATTTGGGAAAAAAATATTGTAAAAATTGAGGCAGTTTAAAGGGTGGGAATTTAAGGAACAAAATTTAATTTATTGTTGAAAATTTGATAAAAAAAATATTGTAAAAATTTAGGCAGTTTAAAGGGTGTGAATTTAAGGGCCACAATTTAATTTATTGGTGAAAATTTGGTAAAAAAATTATTGTAAAAATTGTGGCAGTTTAAAGGGTGTGAATATAAGGGTCACAATTTAATTTATTGTTGAGAATTTGGTTAAAAAATGTAAAAATTGAGGCAGTTTAAGGGGTATGAATTTAAGGACCACAATTTAATTTATTGTTGAAAATTTGGTAAAAAAAATATTGTAAACTTTTTTTAAAATCCAGGTAAAATTTGCACCATTTAAAAAATGGATATTATTAAAATGCCATTTGCTTCTTCGTCACTCCCGACTCGTCCTTCTGAGGATTCGTTTTGGAAGGGGGTAGAAGAGGCGAGTGAGACTAACAAGAGAGTATGTCGTGAGATGTTTGAAGGATTTAGAACTGAATTCACCCCTAGTATTCACAACTGCAATTGTGCAAAGTGCAATAGAGTAATTGAACTAGAACAAACTTTGTTCTTGTTAAACGCCGAGACGCCTAGATTCGAGATGGTCATCCAAGACAACACAAGCCTGAATCCACGGATCGAAGACAAATTTAGAGAGTCTCTCCAAAGTCATCTGAAATGTATAGAGAGTGCCCAGGGTGAGCTCACTTCTGCTATTTCTGCTGAATGCCTAAATAATCAGGACTCTAACTTTCAAATTTCCCCAAAGAGAAAATCTGCCAAGATTAAAGATCCTCCCCCAAATTGTGCTCCAGTAAGCTTAAAAAATAGATTTGACGCACTTAACGTAGAACAGTCAGATCCCCCTGAGACTAAAGAAGCTGAAAAGTCGCCTAAAATCTCCCCCCCCCCCCCCCCATTATACTCACGTACGTAAAGAATTACTCAAAAATTTTAGAAGTCATCAATGAGAAATTTGGGGTTAAAAATAATGTTTTAACTAATGGATTCATTAAAATTTGTCCTGGATCTGTTGAAAATCACAGAGAAATCAGAACATTCTGCGATAATAGCAACCTAGAATTCTATATTATTCCCCCCAAACCTGTAAGGCCGGTCAAAATAGTTATCAAGGGCTTACCTATTGATTACGATTGTGATGAGATTAAAAAAGATCTTAACGAGCGTGTTCAGTGTTAATAAAATCCTTAGATCAACCCAATATAAAACTAGAAGACCACTGCCCATATACTTAGTGGAGCTTCATAAAAATGAAGTAGTAGAGGAAATTTTCAACATCAAAGATATCGGTTACTTAAAAATTACCATTGAGAGCTACAGGGGGCGGAATTCCGTCTCTCAATGTTTTAATTGTAACTTATTTGACCATGTCTCCAGTAACTTCTATATGCAGCCAAGATGCCTGAAGTGTGGGGAAACCCATCAGACTAGAAACTGTAGCACCAAGGAAAAAATCGATTGACCCAAATGCATTAATTGCGGTGAGCTCGGGCATACTGCCGCGTACAGAGGATGCCCCAAATTCCCCAGAATTAGTACCCCCATCAAAATAGGATTAACTACTTTTACTCTAATTTTAGAAGACAAAATTTTTCATTTGCTAATGCAATTAAAAATAATCTCCCGCAACATAACGAGACATCTCTAGTAGAGCCATCTCAAACTAATTTGCCTTCCAATAATGATATCAAGGATATGATCGAAGCCATCCAAGAGATTAGACAAATTTTTCTTATGTTCTCAAACCTTATCGAAGCTACTAAACAAATGAAAGATAACACCGACTCAACAGCAAAAATCCTCCTTTTATTTAATGCTATCTGTAAACCAGTTAGTCCCTAAACTAAATTCAATTTTCTCGCCATGTCTTATATACCCATTACTAGCAACCAATAGCAAAGTAGCTCAATCTCTCTAGCCACGCCTCCCCTCTCTGGGAACTTTGAGCAGATCCGCTGTCCATGGCATTCCGTCTACAGCAACGCTCGCATCTTCATCTCCCAAGCTCGAGGATAAGCCCCTGACGGGGCTAGGAGCCTCGTTCAATGGACTCGTAGAAGCGAGTTAGTTTTTTCCCTCTCGGAAGAGAAGCGTCTCGCTGGACTAGCTGATTAATGAGCTGTGTTTGCGTTTGCTGTTAACGTTGTATTTTTGAGCTCGCTGTGATGGACTGTTTGCTGTTCTATATGATAGCTGTTTTGCAGACTGTTTGCATTTACGCTGTAAGTAACTGTTGACTGCTGGATTGTATTTATCTGAAATTTTTACTTTATCAATTATCTTGTAAATAGCTGTAAATAAATTTGGTTGTGCTGTCCTCACATAAAGTCCATTCAATCCGAACCCGCTACGCTAAAAACGTAACAATATGTTAAATTTGATTGCTGTCAATAAAACGGTCTGGCCTGTAGAGCAAAAACTCACTTTCATTTTTATTATACGAATTGTGTATTTCTGTTTCTTACTTCATTTAATTAATACTCACTCTTGTTTAATTGGTCATTAATTAATTAGCATATGTCATTGCCAAAACATTCAAGAATTCTTTAAAAGAAGGGTTTAAACACTAAACACTAAAATATTTTTTTTTAAAAAAAATGTCACTTCTCTGGAGCACGGCCGATAATTTTAGGCCAAAACTGAGACGAGAGATCAGAAGCAAGAATTAAAACTATTTGCGTTTCCTTCAAACAACAGGAAGATAACTGCAAAACGTATATAAAAATAATTTTAAATCTTAATAAAATCGAGACTAAAACTTTTACCTCAACTAAATTGATATCATTAAAAATATATTTTTTTAAAAATTTAAAACGAAGTAAATATTATATTATACAGGAACATTTTTGAAAGTTTTAGCAGGAAAACTCAAACGTAGTTAAATTTTCAATCCATTAAATGTTTAAAGAAAATTGCTTGGAGGACACATTCCCCTCTTCCAAATTTATATACGCCTAATTGTCAGCTTTACGAGAATATTTCTGGTTTGTCGAGTGCAAATACACTCATAGATAAGCTCGCTTTAAGATCCTCTCGCACGCTCCTTTATATTAGGAGAGATATAAAGCCCAGTTTTATAGCAGTTCCTGTACGTGCCTTCAGTTCTACTAAAATAAAGAAAAATGTTTGCATGCCCGTGTGTGTTCGTTGGCGCTCAACAAGCTAAGTCTTTTAATCAAGAATTATCGAATTTGGTACATATACTCTGTGAAGGATAAGATAGTGCATTGCGAGATGTGGCTTTTTGTATTTTTTATTAGAACTTTAATTAATTAAAAAGAAAATGAAATTAGGATGTGTTTTCAATATAATTCCTCAAAACATAAGAATTATTTCTATATAATCTAACCTATTCGTTTAAAATATAAAAAAAATTGCCCTCTATTAAAAAAAAAATCTGGAATTTTTTAGAACTATATGATTTGCTCTTGAAATCAAAATTATAAAGTTTTAATTTATTTTACCAATATATCAACCTGGTTTGTTTCCTATGCAAATGCGTGTTCTGAAATTCATCACCCTGCCCCCACCTCCCTGCTTTTCTGAGTAGGTTTCTGAATAGGATGTGTTTTGGATTTTTTTAAATTTTGCTGTCTTTACAATCAACGTCTGTGTTGGGAACAATTATTTAGATTTTTTTTATATTTCACCCATTTTTGATTAGTATTAAACTTTTTCGCTATATAATTGAATGCGAAAATGTACTGATAGAAATATTAGGAAAATCCATAAAACAATGAACAGAATGGCACTGTTTAGTCTTCTAAAAATAATATAACTCCACCAAAATTTATTAAATGTATATTTTGCTGCAAAAGGTATTAAAGCACAGCTACATAAAATACTTAATTGAATTTTTAGCAATTAATAACCACGATGAAGATTTGGTTGTTAAAAATGGTTAAAATAATAATATAATTAAATTTTATATCAAAATGAAATGTTATTTCTCAAATTATGAGTTAAATATTTTATTTTTGAACGGGTTTAAAAAATAATAGGTTATTTTATTAATATAAGAATCCCAAAGACAAGCAAAATAAATGAATGTAATGCAAACAAGTTTTGCAATCAGCACTTTGATTAGTGCTAATATTTTATACATTTCAATTATTTTTGACTGTTTCCGATCTGCACGCGAGATTCAAAATGAAGAGGGTTGAAAGTGAGTGTTAAGAGTACGAAAAATTATCCTGGAAACTGACTTGAGGGGAGCGAGAATAGTTATGAATGTTTTGTTGCACTAAGTAGAACTAAAAAGAATGTCGATAGTAAAAAAAGAGAGCATTTATTTAAATTAAAACAATCTTGCCATCCAAATATTGTTCAATGTAAGAAAGGAAATGCGGAATTTTTTTTTTTTTTTTTTTTTTTTTTTTTGTAGGATTTCTTTGATGTTGTGGCTTTGAAGGTGTTTGATAGCTGAAACCGCTGAATAAAGAACTGCTGTTAATTTGTGCCTTCATTTGGTCACTATACTTTCTTATCGATTTTATCGACTAAACAAAATTTGCGACCCTATGTTCTACAGAAATTTTTAATTTTCTCTGTATATACTGCCACAACTTTCATTGCGTCTATTGAATTCATCAGTATCGAGTATGATTTATCATTGGAAATATTATAGAATTTTCTTTCTTTCATTCATTAACTAATGGCAACATTTGCATGGAATCATTATTTAATTATTTTAATTGGTTAGTCGATAACTAATATCTGATATTTTTAAAATGGCGTAAATAGTTAAAAGTCACAAATTTTCATTTCTACCATATCTGGAAAGTATTAAAAAATCTGTTATAAATATCTAGCATATAATTACGAAATCAATAAATATCTATATTATAAACAATTAAATATTTGAATGCAAAGAGAAATATTTTTTGATTACATTTTCATTCGCATCAAGAAATACTTTTCAACATTATTCATAGAAATTTCAATTTTTACGTCTTAAGTGAGCTTGTTTCGAATGAATCTGTCCTCATAGATCTCGGAAAGCTTTATTTTGGAACTCATGACCGTCCATCTTTTTGAAATGGGATCACTCAAAACATCAGTTGCAGACATATGACCTCGGGATGCAACCTTTGCACCCAATGGATGGATGGTGGGGTTTAGTGGCGCAAGAGAAAGTATTTGGCCATACAGCGCCAGTCTCACGGTTCAAAAATAAGAGAGTGATTATGAAAATACAGTTTAAATAGAAACTGGTTAAAATATTTCAAAGCCAGGTATTCAACCATTGTATTAAATTGCTCCAAATTCAAGCTTTAAACAAAAGGATAAAAACCAATTGCTTTAAAAAAATTAAAAAGGTTTCCTGGGGGTGTTCCCCTAAGAGCATTTGAAGGTCCACTGTTAAAGTATTTAAAAAATGCAAACGATGATGATCAAAACCAGGACGCTCAACTAAAAGATGAAGAATCGTTAAAATCACTTTGCATCTAGAGCAGAAAGGAGCTCTATCGCTGAGTAAAAGATGTTTATGAGTAAAACGAGTGTGACCAATGCGGAGTCTAGACAATTTGACGTCTAACTCTCGCACTGGTAAATAAGGCCAGAATAAAATGTTAGGTTTTACGGTACGAAGTTTGTTATTGGTAATATTATTCCATGATTCCTGCCAGAGTGCGTAGAGATGACGCTGAAAAATATTTTTTTCATCACAGAATGGAATGTTTCACTGTAGAAGCAAACATGTACTCTTTGCTGCATTATCTGCCAGCTCATTACCAGTGATGAGACTTGGAATCCATGAAAATAATACCTTAAACTTCCTGTTTTTCAAAGTCCTTAGGAGGTCGAGGATTTCCACGTCAACTAGGTGAGTCTGATTATTACCATTAGAGAGAATTTTCAATGAACTCATGCTGTCAGTATATATAAAAAATTTACGATAGGAAGAGAGTGAAATCTTCTGAAGAGCATAAAGGATAGCTATTAATTCAGCAGATAAAACAGAAAGAGACGAATCTAACCGGTAACTAAATGTATCAGTATCAAAGACGATACCGCAACCAACATGACCATCTGATTTAGAACCATCCATAAATATTTTTAAGTAATCTGAATACTGAGAGCAATGAGAATTAAACAGATTTTGGTAGATATTAGGGGCAGTACTCTGCTTCTCAAACCCAGAGAAGGGATTTAAAAATGAAAACTGAGTAATATTCCAGGGAGGAAAGTGAAATATATCGTTAATCTGGATTACCTTATCATGAAGTTCATAATCACGAAGGAGCAGTTTAACTCTCTCGCAAAATGGAAGCACGTGAGAACGACGAGCATTATAAAGTCTTCGAAGACTAACGAAATAAAAAAGAGCGCAAAGAATGCTTTGGAACATACTGTGCTCGAAGATAATATTGGACCGATAATTTTTCACGACCCAAATTTAGTGGTAGATGATGGCATAGAACACATTATTCACTGGTGATGTGCGGAATGCTCCTAAGCAAATTCTCAATGCAGAATGGTGTACAGTGTCAAGTCTACGTAGAACAGTAAGACGAGCAAAGTCATACACCATACATCCGTAATCAATACGGGATAAGGTCACTGCTTGGTAAATTCGGAGCAAGGAAATGCGATCTGCTCCCCAGGTAGTCCTGGAAAGTACCTTAAAGATGCTTAATGACGTGTCACACCTCTTACGCAGTTGTAGGATATGCGGAAGGAAAGTTAGTTTACCGTCAAATGTTATCCCTAAAAACTTTATTTCCTTTACTACAGGGATGGCAGCATTACGAATTTTAATTTCGGGGTCTAAATGAATACCCCGTTTACTGCAAAAGTTGATGCATTTACTTTTTTCTGGGAAAATCATAAGTCCATTTTCAAGGCACCAGTTTACAAGTTTGTTTACAGCAACCTGCAGTTGCCGCTCTATCAAGTCCATATTGCTCCCCTGACAGGAGATCTGTAGATCATCGACGTATAATGTACCTTGAACAGATGGAGGTAAAACATTAATTATTTGGCTAAAATGAACAATAAAAAGAGTAACACTAAGAATGCTACCCTGTGGAGCACTCTAACACTCTCCGATTTAATAAAAATATCTGAGAAATCATTTCCTTTGCGAACTCTAAATGTTCGACAAGACAAAAAGTTTTTTTTTAAATAAAAGTAAATTTCCTCTAAAACCATATTTAAAAAGAGTGGCACGTATACCGCGGAGCCACGTATGGCCGTACGCTTTCTCTATGTCGAAAAAAAAATAGATACAAGGTGATTTCTTCTCTCAAAGGCACCGCGAAAATGTTTTTCGAGAAGGACGAGGTTGTCAACAGTAGACCGTCCTCTACGGAAACCACTTAGCAACAGGGAAACACAGCCTTGTTTTTCTAATTCAAAAATCAGAAGAGCGTTGACCATACGTTCTAAAGTTTTACAGAGGCAGCTCGTTAATGCTATTGGTCGGTAGTTCAAAGGGTTCGAACTATCTTAGCCAGGTTTTAGGTTTGAGATAACCATAGCTTCGCGTCATTGTGAAGGGTACTTATGCTCGGTCCAAATTCTGTTAAATAACAACAACAGGTTGGAAAGGGAAGTAGTATTCAGGTGGCGGAGCAAATTGTATGTAATCCCATCTGGCCCTGGGCTGGTATCATGAGATTTAGATAACGCCTCTTCGAGTTCAAACATTTTTAATTTACAATTATACGAAGATTTGTGACGGGCATTAAAATGCAAAGGCAACCGTTCCGCGGGAATCTTAATCGCCAGAAATTCCGAACTATAGGAATTTATTGCGGAAACTTGTTCAAATACTTGGCCAAGAATATTGGCAACGTCTAATGAAGCGGAATGTATCGCATTTCCTGTTTTTAATAGAATAGAATATTCGCTATAAATGCCATTAGCGGCCTTAACTTTTTTCCACAACTGTTTGCTAGAAGTCGATAATGTAATAGGCGGTATGAATTTAATCCAAGAGTTCCTCATTCCACCACAGTCAGCAAAATTTTCTGCGGGTAAGTCTTAGGAATGGTGGCATTTGCGGAGTTTAATATGGTGTCAATGACAAGTTGAATTGCTTTTGTGATGTCTAAAGTATTTGCCATAGTCTCTGTGATATTTGTCAATTGCGTGAAAGTATCCCAGTCTTCCCGCTGGAATAGAAAACGTGGAGGACAGGGAGTCGCATTACCGCTATCAGCATGGGAGACAATAATAGGGAAATGATCGCTATTGTGTAGATCTTTGCTAACTGCAAAGGTAAATAAGGGTAAAAGTTCAGGAGAGTAATGGCTAGATCGTGGCTATGGAAGCTACAAGTGGGTTCATGAAAGTACGTCTTTTCCTAATTATTGAGCAAACAGAGACAAATATTAGAAATAAAGTTTTCAATCTGTTGCCCACGAGAATTTGTACTGTTCGAACCCCACAGAGTACTATGTCCATTAAAGTCACCGAGTAAAACAAATGGTGAAGGAAGTTGGTCCACTATGTTGTCTAGATCCTGTTGACGAATGACATCATGAAGCGGTAAGTAAATGCAGCAGACTGTGACCAAAATTCATGCATGAACTTGCATAGCCACAGCCTGTAGAGAAGTGTGTAATGTAAGAGGCGTGCTCGGATATAAATTCGAAGTGAAATTACAGACACCACCAGAAGGATGAGATGCTGTGTCTGCATCTTAATGAGCACAATTAGAACCGCGTATTTTGATGGCGATGTTAGATGTCAGGAAAGTCTCCTGAACACTAAGAGAGATAGAATGAGAGTCGTTAAGTATAGTTTTAATGCCATTCAATTTGGACCGACAATTCCAATAACGAATGTACCCATTAAGAGAGAGGTTTGTGAGGAGATAGAGAAGTAGCAGTTGTTGGAGTTGCCTGATCCTCGCAACTTATACTAAGCTCATATTCATCCTCAGACGGATGTAGTTTAATATCAGGGCTATTAAGTGTGTCTCCAAATATGGATTGTAAGTCCTTATGGACAACGCCTTGTGTCGCTATCCCCAATGCGATGGAAGTTTTTGACGCTGAATTTTTCAGTTTCTTTTTTAAATTCTTTTGTGTAAGGCCACATTTTGCTTGGTTTAATGTCAGCGAAATCAATGATTTGAATTTTCTTCTGACAGTTTTTTGAGTATCAGTATTAACTTTCACAGAATGTTCGGTATCAGAATCGGAGGTTTTTTCAGGGTTTGGTGTATTTTTTTATATTTTATGCAGTGATCACAATGACACTTTTCACAGAATGTTTTTTTTGACTGCTGAAGCATAACTGACACCTGGAGTCGGGGTTTGTGCCTTAACTCTACGTTTGGCTTCGGGATAAGATATGTCTTCTTTGAACTTTATTGTCATGACTTGCTTTTCCAGGGTCCAGCGTGGACAAGAGCAAAGATATGATGGATGATCGCCGCCACAGTTTACACACTTCTCTTGCGCGGTACACTGTTGGCTATCATGACCTTTTTGTGCACAGAGGGCACAAGTAAGAGGCCCGCGGCAATTCAGTTTAGAGTGGCCAAAGCTCTGGCACTGAAAGCATCTTAGTGGGTTAGGGATGTATGGCCTCACCAGTAATTTTATATAGCCAGCATAAACATATTCCAGTAATTTAGGAGTTTTAAAAGTTAGTATGTGATGTTTAGTCTCAAGTAGCTGTCCGTCACGTCGTATAGAAATTCGACTGACGTATATAACACCTTGAGCTTTCATTTCAGAAATTATTAACTCTACGGGAAGATTTAGTATTTCACCGCAAGTAATGACGCCTTTTGAGCAATTAAATGATTCGTGAGGGGTCACAGAAACTTTTATAGTTGCCAAGGATTTAAGTTTTTGTATTTGCTGTGCTTGTTTACGGGAAGAAACCTCCACAAGCAAGTCGCCAGATCTCATCTTTCGGATTGATGCAACTTCGCCGACTGTAGCATTTATAGCCTTTTGTACAAGGAACGGAGATACTGTTTCAAAGGTTTCTTTGTTTTCAGAAATTCTGTTTAAGACAAAAATCTTGTCAAAGTGATCATAGTTATTTGCAGAAATTGTGACTTCATGATGCTCACTGAAGGGACCATTTTTGGAAGCGCCCATATGATATGAAAAGTGATTCGGGTCTGACGGCACCACCCTCCACGGAGCCCAACTAGGGAAGGCAGTCGTCGGCTCTGGTCATCCCCAGCCTCGGCACTTACCTTGATGCTAGCCAAGGTCTATACGCTCAGAGTCACCTCCAGGAACGTTGACCACGCTTAATGCCAAGCCCCAGAGAATGACTATTTCGCTTAATACCTAGTAAACCAACCAAGTGGTTAAGTTACCAGCCGAATTGATTCACTGGGGACCAACAGTGCACCACCCGTCTAACGGGTCGCCATGCATGGCCAACACGTGGGGTTTTTGGCTGTCCATGAGAAGCAAGAAGCAAACAGAGTGGCGACAGTTCTCATGGAGAGCCCCCTCACATGCCGTTGAGGGAAGGAAGAACGACAGTAGAAAGCAGCAGGTTTAGGGAAGAATAAACGCAAAGGGTGTAAAGATCCCTGGGAACCTCGGTATTGGGACACCCGTACTCACCTATAGCAAGTGAGCCCCTGAGGCGCACCTTTGCACCAAAATCGCGCACTTAAATTAAGTTTTGGATGATACTTGACCACTTTCGATCTGCAAATTTATGTTGAAAATTACCCTGCAACAACAGAGAACAATACTATCTAAAAAATTATTGTAATTATTTGGCGTGTTCTAGCAAAGAAGTCGAAAATATTATTCAATAATATTCCTTTTGGTAATTTTAAATTTAATAGGCACTCCTACCTAAAAACTAGTATCATATAACAAGCCTTTTAAATTACAGAACATTTAAAATTGAATAAATTATGAGAAAATTTCCAAGCTGCAAAGTTTAAATTTCATTTACATAATTTATTGTATTAGTCAAAAGTATGAGAAGTTTATGGTGATGTATAATTAATTGTTACTTTACATCTGATACATTCGAAGTGATTTCAGTCTTGATTATCATCACCATTATATTTAGGCATCATTCCTATACGAGCATCCTATAAGAGTTCCGTACCAGAACGACTATATCTATTACAGTCTGCTACTAGGTATGAGAAGCCCTCGCGTTCTTTCCGTAATTGTGACTCGTTATTTAACAACATTTGAATAATTCAAAGGCATAACGAAAGAAGCGGGTGAAAAACTGTTAGAATGACACAACTTAAATTTTTATAATATTTCAAAGCTTCAAAATGTTTTGCTGAAGGGACCAGGAATATTAGGTTATATGTTAGACAGGTTATTAAAGTTGAACTCCTTAAATATTCACATCCTACATGGCAGTCATCAAAGGCAGCTAGTTACTAATAAAAAAAATTAATTCTGTGAACCAATAACTTTACTTAGTAAAATTAGATGATTTTAAAAATATTAATAACAATATTTATTTGCATTTTATATTCCTCTGAATTCGGATGATCGGCTGCCACTCTCAGAATATTCGTTGAGTTTACTTCATTTTAAATATCTTGCATATAACTGGTGTATTTTGCAAAGAGTCTATTTCTGGTTATAAAATCATGAGTGACTTCAAAGCATTTAGATATTTTTATATAAATATATACGTGGCATGGGCCCCTCAGGGGCTCACCTATTATAGGTAGGTACGGGTGTCCCAATTCCGAGGTTTCCCGGGGATCTTTCCTCCCTTTATGGCTTTCTCACCCTTGTGCTTTCTGCTGTATTTCTTTCCCTGGACGGCAAGCAAGGGAGCTCTCCAAGAGAAGATGTTTGCTTCTTGCTTTTCATGTGTTGGCTGTACGTGGGAACCCTTCAGACAGGTGGTGCACTGTGGTCCCCAGTGTATCAATCGGCTGGTTGCTAGTCACCTGAGTGGCTAGTAGATATTACCGATACTATGGACAATACATTTAATATCTCAGATGCAGTACAATGCGTAGTTAATATCATTATAAATGCCACTAAAAACTCAATTCCAAAATCATCCCCACGTCTACGAAAATTTCGCAGACCGTGGTGGAATGAAGCTTGTCAAAAAAAGCAGTTATAAACAACAGAAAAATATGGGGAATAAATTTAGAAGGTACCCGGCAACTGAAAATTTGATTGCTTTCAAAAGAGCCAAAGCACTAGCCCGTCGCCTTCGTCGTCATAGTCAGAGGAATTCATGGATATCCTTTGTTTCTTCTATAACATCATGTATTTCCAGTCGAGCTCTGTGGAGAAGGGTAAAGGCTGCTAATGGGATCTATAATGAAACATCCTTTTCTATTTTAAAAACAGGAAATATGATGCATTCCGACCCATTAGAAATTGCTCACATTCTTGGTCAGGCATTTGCTCAAGTGTCTGAAACAGATTCCTATAGTCCTACGTTTCTGGCAATTAAGAATCGTTCGGAACAGTTGCCTTTGCATTTTAATTTCCGAGGAAATTTCCCATACAATTGTGAATTCAAGGTGTCGGAACTGGAAGTGGCTTTGCGTCAAGCTCATGATACCAATCCTAGGCCAGATGGAATCACCTAAAATATGCTTCGCCATTTGAACACTACTTCTCTTTCCAATCTGTTACTTTTATTCAACAGAATTTGGAATGAGCAGAAATATCCTTCACAATGGCAAGAAGCTATTGTGGTTCCAATCTTGAAACCCGAGAAAGATCCTTCCAACCCTTTGATCTATCGGCCAAACGCTCTTACGAGCTGCCTCTGCAAAACATTAGAGCGTATGGTAAACGCTCGTTTAATTTATGAATTGTAAAAACAGGATTGCATCTTACCTATGCAAAGCGGTTTTCGCAGAGGTAGATCGACCTTTGATAACCTCATTTTTCTTGAAACTGAAATACGCTACGCATTTGTTAGGAGAAATCACCTTGTATCCATATTCTTTGACATCGAGAAAGCTTATGATCGAACATGGTACTATGGCATACTTTCCATACTTTTTGGTTATGGGTTTAGAGGAAACATGCCCATATTCATACAAAACTTTTTATTACTTCGTAAGTTTCGGGTTCGCATCGGTAACTTTTATTCAAATCATTTTATACAAACTGAAGGGGTTCCTCAGCGAAGTGCCCTCAGTGTGACATTTTTTATCGTTCATCTCAGTCAGGTTTTTTCTGTTTTGCTGTCATCTGTCCAAGGAACTCTGTATGTTGATGATCTTCAATTCTCATGCCAAGGTAGCAACATGGATTCTATAGAACGACAAATGCAAAATGCTGTTGATGAAGTTGTAAATTGGTGTAACTACAATGGCCATACTATCTCTCCCGAGAAGAGTAGATGCATTCACTTCTGTAGGAAGAGAAATATCCATTTAGATCCTGTTGTCTTAATACGAAATGCAACAATTCCAGTTGTGGCAGAAATACGCTTTTGGGGTGTAGTTTTCGATCGTAAACTCACTTTCCTTCCGTATTATCATGTATGTCAGGTAGGCCGAGAGACGATACGATTCGTTTTACATATACGCAAAGAATATTTATTAGCATTCAGATACATAGGCACGAACGAGCATAACAACACTACAACGAACAAGTACAACACGAAAACTACGTCACACAGGTTTTCTCATCTGGCTGTTGCCAGATACATAACAGTTCCTCCCCGACAAAATATAGAGTCACAGGTCGAGTCTCTTTGGAGGTCTCCTGATTCGGATTGAGCGTCGGGGTGGCACATCAGTTTTCGGCTTTCCGGAAGCGTCTGGTACCGACCCAGGTGGCATATCATCACCTGGAGTGGCAGGTACAGATACATCTCCAGATTCAGGGACAACTTCAGGTACAGGTGCAGGCGGTTCCGATTCAGCAACATCATCGGATTCTGGCTCATCTGGAAAATTCAAATCTTTATCGTAAATTGGAATTTCAGTAGCAACTTGGGATAATTCAATCGACTTCCCACATATCCTTATTTGATCTACGTGTCTCTTCCAAATTTCATTTCCAACTTGTATGCTATAAGTCAAAGTTCCATCTCTGTTTATAATTGTTCCAATTTTCCATTTGTTAGGTCTGGAATAATTTCTTACGGCTACTTTCTCCCCTTCCTGAAACTCACGCAAGATAGATTCTGTGTCAAGTCTCGAACTCTATTTCTGAACAACTTTATCTCTCAAATTTGGTTTTAAAAGATCAAGCCTAATGTGAATACATCTCTTCAAAAACAAGGCACTCGGAGTTTCTCCCGTGAGAGAATGTGGAGTTATTCTATACTGTAATAAAAATCTTTGTAATTTCACATTTAGATCTCCAGAATCACCTCTACTTGATTTCAACGAAGCTTTGAATAACTGCACTATTCTTTCTGCCTGTCCGTTCGTAGCAGGATGGTACGGTGCTGAAGTTATATGTTTAACATTATTCAGTTTCAAAAAATGTCGAAATTCGTAACTAGTAAAGCTTGCGCCGTTATCACTAACCAAAGTTAAGGGAATTCCATAATGAGCAAAAAGAATACGAAGATGATGAATTGTAAGACTAGCTGTAATATTTTTCATCGGAATGACTTCTATCCACTTCGAATATGCATCAGAGACTACAAAAAACATTTTACCCATATAAGGACCAGCGTAGTCAACGTGTATCCTTTGCCAGGGTCCATTTGGCCATTCTCACGGATGTCGATTTATCCTTGCTGATTCGTTCCTCGTTGCGATACAAGCTGAACAGTTCTGAACAAAATTGGCTATACTGGCATCAATACCTTGCCAATAGCAGTAGCTTCTAGCTATGGCCTTCATTTTGACAATTTCAGGATGTTCAACATGAAGTTCTCCCAAAACTTGATTCTGGTACTTTTCAGGAATGCATACTCTATGACCATATATTATGCAACCATTTTGCAATGACAATTCAGATTCTCTACCTTTCCAAGGCACAGGCAATTCAGTTCCATATTTTAAACTTTCATACAGCTCGAACAATTTCCTATCAGTTTTAATAGCTCTAGCTATGTCAGTTGCTGTAACAGGCATTAATTCAATTTGCGAAATATTTGTCACGTCTGCTTCAGCCAAGTACTCACAGTCCCTGTCAACTGCTAGTGGTAACCGTGAAATTGCATCGGCATTGCCATGATTCTTAGTGTTTCGATACTTGATTGTATTACTGAATGCTTGGAGAAAAAGTGCATAATGAACCATTCGTGTTGCTGATAGACAGGGTAAACTACGATTAGGTGCGAAAATTGATATTAGGGGTTTATGATCGGTTACGAGATCAAAATGTCGACCAAATAAATATTGATAAAATCTCTTCACTCCCCATACGATACTCAATGCTTCCTTGTCTATTTGCGAATAACTACGTTCCGTTTTAGTCAATGATCTTGATGCAAACATTGCTGGTTTTTCTGGGCCATCAGGCATAATGTGACTTGAAACTACTCCTATTCCAACTGGTGATGCATCAGTTTGTAATACGAGGTAACTTAGGATCATAATGGCATAAAATTCTGTCTGAACCAATTTCTTGTTTCAATGCCTTAAAAGCTTTTTCACATTCTGCAGTCCACAAAAATGTAGTACCCTTCTGGAGTAAATTATTGAGAGGAGCGACACGAATAGATAAGTTGGGAATAAATTTTCCGTAGTAATTAACTAAACCCAAAAAACTCTTCAAATCAGATACAGTTTTTGGAACTGGTACCTTCGTAATTGCATCGATTTTTTCTTGTGTTTTATGGAGGCCGAATTTATCAATTCTATGACCACAATAATTCACAGATTTCTTTAAAAATTCACTTTTCCGCTTATTTACTCTGAGACCATATTCTTCTAGTCTCTGTAGTACTAATTCTAACCTTTCAAAATGCTCTTGATCATTTCTTCTCGTTACGGTAATATCGTCTAAAAATACGTGTACCCCCGCGATGCCTGATAAAACTTGTTCAATGGCTCTCTGCCACACTGCCGGAGCTAAGGCTATACCATAATTCATTCTCTTGTAACGGAACAACCCCTTGTGAGTATTGATCGTCAATAGATGTCGGTCCTGCTCATCAACTAACATTTGAAGGTATGCCTCAGATAAGTCGATTTTAGTAAAGAACTCCCCTCCTGAAAGTTCAGCAAAAATGTCCTCGATACGGGGTAAAGGATACTGCTCAATTTTTAGTTCCGGGTTGATAGTCACCTTATAATCACCACAGATTCGTAGGTTCCCATACTGTTTGATAACAGGAACAATTGGTGTAGCCCAATCACTTTATGTCACCGGCTCAATGATGTCTTCTGCAACTAACCTATTAAGTTCAGTTTCTATTCTTTCTTTTAAAGCAAATGGTACTGGTCGAGGTTTGAAAAATACCGGTTTGTAATTAGGTTTCATTTGAAGACGGCAACAAAACTTTTCCAGTTTCCCGATACCCGGAGAAAAAATTTTATCATACTTTTGAAGCAAGATATTTAATTGATTGGTTCGAGAATTACAATTTCCAATCCGAACTGCTTTAATTGAGCTCCAGTCTAATTGGAAATTTCTCAACCATTCACGACCAAAATCTGCGTTAACTTTTGCATGTACCAAATAAATAATTTCTGTAATAATTTGATCTTTGTATTGAATTTTCACCACTTCTTAGCCAGCTGATGTTATCATAGAATTATCGAAATTCCTAAGCAATAATTTGGTAGGCTTAATGGCTACATCCGGACAAAGCTCCTTAAATTCATTCACATTCATACAACTAATAGCAGCTCCAGTATCTAACTCAAATAAACATTTATTCCCTTCAACAAAAATTTCTAATAAAATCATATCCCTTGCATGTCGTGGTGATTTAACGCTATTAACTGGTACAGTTTCAGAACAAGATTCCATTTGTTTAACTGTTTCGTTACGTTCTGAGCGGCAGACTTTTGCCAATTGTCCGTTCTTTAAGCAATTCCTACACTGAGTGTTCTTGTCCTTACATTCGTGAGCTAAATGTTGAGTACTATCACATCTGTAACATTTCCGAGATTTATCAAACTTCTTTGTAGGTTCAAATTTCTTAAATTTAGAAAAATCTTTTTTGATAGTTTTATCTTGCGAACTATGTAATTTTTTTTATCGATACCATTTGATTCTGAATTTCACACACATCTCTCTGAGCAGATTCCCTTGCGAATGCAATGCTCTTAGCTTTTTTGTATGTTAACTTATCCTCTGCTAACAGCTATTTCTGTATACTTTCGTTTTTGAGACCCATCACCAATTTATCACGAAGCATCGTACTTAAGTGTATAACTTATGTATAAGTGTATAACCTTATCCACAGTAATGCATATTTCTTTTCATTTGGTTTTTTGACACTAAAGCCATATATGGCCATGCTGCGTTAATCAAATGGTAAGAAGCTTTTACAAAATATTAAAAATAGTTCCTTCAATTAAAGATTGGGCAAAGGTTAAACATTTTAATAAACAATTTAATAGTTTTAATTAAACCGATGCATTAAAATGACAATTAAAGAATATCCATGGAAAAAGGAAAAGTTAATTAAAAACCAACATTCAAAAAATTTCAGAAAAATCTAAATAAAATGCAACAAACCAATGGCCTGCAAAAATTTAAAAATATTAGAGTGAGGTTTTTCACCCACTTCTTCACTCATGTTTATAGAAACTGAATTAAAAAACCGGAAACGATGATTATTAAAAACAAGACAGTTGATAAAAACATAAGGCACACTTATCGCTGTATGGTATGTCGTACATGGTTCTCCAAATAAAAGATGTTTAGGGCTGAAGCGGGCATGACCAAGGCGGAGCCGACTTAATTTTACATCAAGCCCACGTATTGGGTTGGTAGGCCATGCGCGAATCATTGATTCGAGAGAGTATAGCTTGTTCGAAATCTGTTGAACCCAAGATCGTTGCTGGGCAAACCATGTCTTTGCATCGTGCTGAGCAAACCATGTGTTCGTGTCCCCACGCAGAAACACTCGTTCACGAAAAGAGTTAGAGAATTTCGCTGCAACATCTGCCCTTTCATTTCCCGATATGGCTCGGAACCCAGCAGAATAGAATTTTGAATAATTTGTTTTCAAGGGACTGAAGAAAAGCCAGAATTTCCAAAGCAACCGGATGCCTTAAATTACTGAAACTGGAAAGAGCATTTTTGCTGTCAGTGTAGATACAAAAGGTGCGCGCACAAGAAGTCGAAATCACTTCAAGAGTGTATAGTATTGCACTCAATTCAGCAGTCATAACAGAAAATGAAGAGGGCAAACTGTAGTTATATATCTGAGAAGGGAAAATAACTCTACTGCGACATGACTAATAAACTTCGACTCATCAATGAATACTTCTGAGTACGAATAATACTGAATGTGATGATCTTGAAAGAACTTCTGAAAGATGATAGGTGCTGTTGTGGATTTATCAAATCCCGAAAAAGGTTCAAGAATAAGAAAATTCGAATATCCCAAGATGGGAAATAAAAGTAATTAACAGGTTGAACGGTAGCATCATGAAGTTCCGAATCATTTAGTAGAATTTTAATTCTCTCACTAAAGGGGGAAAGGCGAGAGGGCCGTGCATTATATAGTCTCGATTGTATACGGAAATAATATTGCGTAAATTTCCGACGTCGAAGATCCAAAGGCATATGATTGCAGACAATATATAGGCTTTCTATAGGTGGTTGTAAGGAAGTTGTAAAAGTTATCTCCTTTTGAAGAGACACATGTTCGAACATTGTTACTTCTGGCCAGCGGTGAGACGATTCTTCCTTTGTTGCGCATTGTGTTTCTCCCTCTGTGATGTTAAGCTTTGGACTTGAATGGAGTCAGATACTGGAGCACACCTGCGTTTGCGGTACTTTGAATGGAACTGTTTCAAACCCCCAGATGTGACTATTCTCCTATGGGACCACCCGGACTTGAATGGTGTCAGATAATGGAGCACACATGTGCTTGCGGCCCTTTGAAGAAGGAACCCGTGTTAAAACACCAGATGTGGCTATTTCCTCTGTGAACCACCCAGACTGGAATAAAGTTCCGATAATGAACAGCACATGTGTTTGAGGCCCTTTGAAGAAAGAAGTGCTAAAACCGCCAAATGCGAATATTTGTGTATTATGAAGGTTCTGTTAAGGGCGTGGGTGATTCGACAATACTCCCACGGGTAACTACCGACCATTGGGGATATTTCCGAGAAATTATTGGATGATCGGAATCTCCAGCGCACCAACGCGAACCTGAAAGGCGGAGTTTGACCGAGGTTAAAATGGAAGGTTTTGAAGGGGAGAGGAATGAGACCAGCTGATCTGGCTAAAGATTGGACGAGAGCTGATACGACGATGAGTCGAGCTGAGCTTAAGAGCTGGACCGTTGAAGAGATACCACGTGATCGAGTTGATTGATTAAAGATCTACCGGAAGTAATCAGTAGATCCTCTTGAGCTACTGCAGTAGCTGGATAAGCGCACAGCCTGTGGTTTCTCCCTTGTGATAATAGTGGAACTATTATCCCAGATGTAAATATTTCCAAGTATATTAACCTAGAAGATGGTGGGGGGGGGGGTTGTTAATGTATAAAGCTGTAAATAAAACATTTGTGTTTAAACGCTACCAGTTTATTTGATAAACCAGGATCAAGTCATTACATGATGTACGTAAAGTACCAGAGCAAATTCTAAGAGCAGAACCATGCACTGTTCAGGAGAGGAAAAATTGAGAACAATATGCTGTGTGGGAATTAATTTGCCATCAAGTTTGAAATCAGGCCAGATCACAAGGGTACCTCGGATTCGTGAAGCACGTCACACCTAAAGAAGGTTTGTCCCTGAGGAGAACTATTTTTGGGACTTGAGGGCTTAATAGTCTCGACTTCGGGGCCAGAGTTTCAAATTCATAATTCGATGCCGTACATGTAAGCCCGATGCCTGCTAAATTTGAGGCGGTGTATTGACGTTCTCACACTGATGTGGCGAGGAAATTTGTTGAAGAGGTGCGAATGGAAGAGCCATCCTTTAGCCGCGGTTCTAAATTACGGAACCCTCATCAATATAGTCCCCACACTTGTTTCAAGATGTTATATTAGTATAAGCCTGTTCAGTGAATGCATAAGTGCAACGAATTTAGAATAATTACACTTCAGAAATTTATGTTGAAGCGTAGCACACAACAACTTTATTCAAGAACTAACTAGATTCTGGCGCTCTCTCCTTTTTTGAGAGGTTACAAAAGGGTTGTCAGTTGGCGGGAGTTCCTTCGCCAAAGGCGAGTAAGCACAATACGGAACATCCCCCGCGGCGTGGAAATATTAGAAATATTTAAAATATTACACATAGAAATTAACAACCATTATATAATACAAACAATATAAAAGTGTTAAATAGATGCAAACACAATTGAATATTAATTCAAAATTTAAAGCTTAAATTACACAAAAGACACAATTGAGCACACTATTTAAAATTGAAAGCTTAAGTTAGTTAAAATACACAGATACAACCAACACTGTAATACTTTTAGCTACCCTCCAGGAGAAGAAGATTGTTCCTTTTAAGGCAGATATCTCTAAAGAAAAGTATCTTTCTTGAAAATGTTTAATAAGAAAGACCTCTGCCTTACCATATTCTTCAAGGGTAACTGAATCCCCTTGTTTTTCACCAGCTTTACATTCTAATCAATTTATGAAAATTATTTGTAAGATCAAGCAAGTTTTCAATGAAATTAGAGTCAATAGTCAGCTTTAGAGTCAATTGAGAAATGGGTTTTAGGTCATTTTTATAACATTGATCAGTCACAGCACTGGAAACCTGTAAACTGTCAGGAGTAACTGCAGCTAACTTCTCCAAATCAGGACCCTTCCACCGCAAGTCGTTAGCTGTAAGTGCCCTCACATCCAGACCACGGGGGATGACATCGGCTTGGTTGCACTCTGACGGGACATGCTTCCATTGGAAACCCTTGGTTAACTGCTAGATCTGGGACACTCGATTGCCGATGAATGTCTTGACCAGACTAGGAGCGGTATTAATCCACGCGAGAGTGATTGTAGAATCCGACCATAATTGCAGGGACTCTATCTGCATCTTTAGAGCTGATATGACCCTTTGAGTAAGCTTCGACAGAAGAAGACATGCACACAGTTCAAGCCTCGGTATTGTCATGAGCTTGGTCGGAGCAACACGTGATTTACTGCACAGGAGTTGGCAATTTGATTCACCGGCGGTAGACACTGTCTGGAGGTGAATCACAGCTGCGTAACATTTCGAGGAAGCGTCCGCAAATCCGAGAAGCACTACACGGATGGCATCAGTCTTAAGAAAGCATCTAGGTATCTTGATTTTCTCCAAGTCAGGCAGTGTCCTAATGAAATTCTCCCATTGATTTGAAATATCTGGGGGAAGTATTTCATACCAGTCTAATTTACGCAACCAGAGCTGTTGCATAAAAATCTTGGCTTTGGAAATGACGGGACCCAATAGTCCAAGAGGATCATAAATGCGTGCGATCTGCGAGAAGACATCTCGTTTTGTATGGCTGCGATAAATGCTGACGTTGGCTTTATAAGTGAAGGTATCACTTGTACTGTTCCAAATCATGCCCTGAGTCTTTACCTGGATTTCCTCAGAATTCATGTCAAGAGAAAATTCCTCCTGCCGAGTAGCAGGAGAAAGGTTCGTACACCACTTGTGCAACGTCATTCCTCCTCTTTGAACGAGCTGCTTTAATTCAAGCTGAAGGGTCTCAAATTCCGTTAATTCCGAAGAACCCGAGAGACAGTCATCCATGTAAAAGTCTTGACGTAGAACCTTTGAAGACAGTGGAAAGTTCTTTTCTTCATCCAAAGCAAGTCGCTGCAAAACCTTCGTTGCCAAGTACGGAGCGCTTGCAGTACCATACGTCACCGTTCGTAATTCATACACTTTAGTGGGAGACGATTTATTACATTTCCATAAGATTCTTTGCAGCTTAGTCTCAGATTCATCTAACTCTATCATCCTAAACATCTGCTTTATGTCCGCGGTGAAGGCATAAATGTGTTTGCGGAATCTAAACAGAATCGAGAATAGGTCATCCTGAAGCACACCTCCCTTGTACAATAAATCATTTAAAGAGTAACCGCTGGTAGTTTTAGTGCTAGCATTAAATACAACACGTTATTTAGTTGTCTTGTTTTCGGGTCGTAAAACGCCATGATGAGGGAGATAATACCCTGCTTCAAAATTTGAATCCTCCTTCACCTCTTTCATATGTTTCAAAGATTCATATTCCTTCAAAAAATCTGAGTAGAGTGCCTTCATAGTCGGATCACGTTCTAAGCGTGTCCATAGCTGATCCAATCCTTTAGATGCGATCGTCTTAGAATTTCCTAACATGGTTTCAGACAATTCTGGCCTCATTGGCATACAGACAACATACCTACCATCTGCCTTTCTAAAATGAGTTTTCGCGAAATGCTCGTTGCAATAATTTAATTCCTCACTACTGCAAACCTTTTGAGGTTCGACTTCCTCCATTTCCCAGAAGTTGGTCAGCGTTTTGTCCAAAGAGTCTAAAGTTTTTGTCATAAGGCATTGTTTGGTAGAAGTATTTGAATTATCGTCTGAAATGTCACCCGAAACCAGATATCCAAAACAACTAGATTGCAGAAATAAATTATTCCCTATCTTAATTTTATCCTTCTCTAAAAACGCGAAGAATAATTCTGCACCCAACAACATATCAACTCTTTGAGGAATATAAAATGATGGGTCAGCCAGATGTATATTGCTAGGAATATTTAAAAGCTCAGCGTTAATTTTCTTAGAAGGCGAGAAGTTACTAATCTTTGGCACAAGCAAAAATTCAATTTCCCATTGCGCATCATTATTTGCATTTGAGGTATGAGCCGAAATCTGTTTGTTTATATTAAATGATGAATTATTCAAACCACTGACTGGAACATTTATTCTTTCTTTTTGTAAACCTAAAGCGTCTGCTGCTTTTGAGCATATGAAACTTGATTCTGACGCAGAGTCGAGAATGCATCTTAGTGGCCTTCTAATTCCCCTAGAATCCTTAACATAAATTATTGCAGTATTAATCAAAATATGTTTATTATTCCCGTTAGTATGGAAAGAAACAAGAGCATTTTCTGAAGTCGAATTTAATTCTGAACGGTTTACGACTTCCGGTGATGAATTTGCAGCTGGCGTGGGTGCGTCAAGGTCAACTCTAAAACCAGATGCGTGCGTTGAATATCTATGTAGCAATGTATGATGCCTCCGTTTACAAACAAAACAAGAATTATTCGATTTACAAGCAGAAACAGCGTGAAATTCACTTAGACAGTTAATGCTAAGCGGAAGTTTTTTTAACCAAATCAGTTCTGTCGGCTAGTTTCATTGCCTTAAATTTATCGCAGTGATGCAAAGCGTGCGATTCCGTTTTACAGGCATTACACAACTTTAATTTGTTACTAGATTTAACAAAAAAGGATTTTGATCGTTCCGAATTCGCTTTCAAGGGAATGCCGGTATTAATGCTGCTCAAAATTTGACATCTTCTTTCTAGAAATTCCAAACATACATCAAAATCGGGTACTTCGTTATCTTTTAAAGTTAGTTCATATTGTTTCCTTGTTTCTCTATCTAGTTTTTCTAAAACCACATTCAATAATAACGCGTTTGACAATTTATCTCTTTCAAAGTCTAAGATTTTCAAAGATCTCAGATTTTTTTTAACGTTATCTAAAAGGATGCGCAAGTCTTCAGAAGATTCACGTTTCATCACCTGCAAATTGAGAATGCTTTTGATATGACAGTCTACCATCATTCGTTTGTTTTCGTATCTTAGCTCAAGAGCTTCAAAAAGCGAAGAAAAATTATCCTCAGAAGTTTCAATTATCTTTGCCTCTCCCTTCAGAGAACCGCGCAAATAATGCAGTTTTTCGCTATCAGAAAGCAGAGAATTTTGATTTATAAGACTGTTAAATTGAGTTTTAAATAAATTCCAATCTTCAAATTTCCCAGTAAAGACCGGAAGTGGAATTTTAGGTAGTTTTACCGGTGTATCTTTATGCTGATCTGCATCGTATTTCAATTTATTAATAGAAGTTTTTAAACTTACTTCTAAATTTTGCAGGTCATCCTCCACCGAATTCAGATCTGGTAGTGCTTCAGTGTATATCGTTTCATCCGTTATCTTGTAATAATCGTCCTTTCATAGTTCAAATTTATCCTGAAGTTTTATTAGAACGTCTAATTTAGCCTTAAGTTCCGGTACTGAAAGGTCAGTATGCGTCTGTAGATCCTTTGCCATTTTTGTAAGCTGACCTTTGATGTTGCCGCGTGTGCGGTTCAAGGTAGTGATGTCGACTTCGTTTGCCATGATTTGACCATGTACAAAATAAAGCGAAATGCACTAAACAAAGCCGAGTATATGAAGCGTGAACTAATTAACTCAATTAGCTCCGGCTCGACGGACCATTATGAAGCGTAGCGTCTGGTTCGAGAAAGCGAGGATGCTATATTCATACACAACAACTTTATTCAAGTACTAACTAGATTCTGGCGCTCTCTCCTTTTTTGACAGGTTACAAAAGGGTTGCCAGTTGGCGGGAGTTCCTTCGCCAAAGGCGAGTAAGCACAATACGGAACATATGTCTTACTTAAAATTCTCATCATCATACAGAATGCCACACACCAACCACTGCATTCATATTTTTCAATTATTTCCCTAATTTAGAATTATATTCCTTTACTCACTTTTAAATTTGCAATGAATTAAAATACAGTCAACACAAATCATGCAGACAAAACATTTATTGCTTTGAATGGATGCTTACTAATAGGATTTACATTTTTCTTCTTCTTCTGAATAATGTTTTTGGATCAAATATTTTTCATCAACTCAATATTGAGTGTAAACAATAGCAAGTCAAATAACAGATATCAACAATAACAGGGTGCAAAACATTGAATACATTGTTTTTATGCTCTCTCTATATAGCATAAGGTATATAAGAAGTGCCAGTAAAGGTAAGCATCAACTTCATATTAAATTAAATAATTTCTGCAACAATTCCTAAAAAAAATCAACACAATAGTATAAACACAGGCAGGAAAATCACAAAACAAATGATTAACACATAAACTGACTAGTGCACAATGGCAAACTCAAAATCCAGCAGAGCTCGAGAATACGAAATATACCTTTAAAAAAATGGAAATGTCATTTAAAATTTATTAAATAAAAATTCTGACAGTTACTATTATGTTTTTATGATTATTATTTGTATTTTGACAGTATTAAACAGCAGAATTTGAAGTCTTGAAAATTTATTTGAATAATTAGATGATAAAAAAAGAATTGTAATATTTAAATAACATATATAAAGTTCCCTTTTCAAAATCATTCAACTCGGATATTAAAAAAAACTGAAGAGAATCAGAAAAGCAGAGAGAAAGGAGTTCATTTCAGATTGTGATTTTCTAAATGATTAGAAACATCCTTTGCAGATTTATACGGTCAATTTCCACTTAATTTAAGCAGCATTTTGTAATGAAAATTAAATAATTTAGAAGCAATTCAAAATTAAATGGCTCAATGAAGTTCCACATGCAGCCACTCTTTTCATAGTAACATTATGTAGAAAATGCTATTTCAAATTTGAATTGTAATTACAGAAATACATGACAATTGATTTTATATAAATTAGCATAAATAAGGAAAAACTGACATGTTTTACCAAATAAAGGAATAAATATTGCAAATCAATAGTTTTCAATGGATGAGTTGTCAGTGATATGGACATAACAATCTCAACTATTCAGATATTAGAACAATGGTGCAATTCCAAATCATTAAGGAATGTTCATCAAGAAATAAATAACAGCAAATAATTGAAACAATATTCATAAATTAATTATATGGTGTGATTGATTGTTAAGAATTACACGAATACAAGAAAAATAATATTATATTTGTTATATAACTAATAAAAACTTTTAACAATAAAATAAGCAATAAAATCAGTCATATAAAAAAATTAAAACTTTTTAACTCCTAACAAAATTCTATTTTAAATTGTTGAAAGAAGTCAGAACGGAGAAATATTGCAAACCCAATGGGAAATAAAAGGGTAACTGTGTTCCTAATTTATCAAAAGTTACATCAGCATTCATACAACTGCTTTCAGTATATTTTATGGGTAAAGTCTAGCTGACTTGACAGTACATTGAGGGGTTGATACCATGGTTAGTGAGAACTCTCTAATAAACACAGAGTGATAGTATTGACTTTAAGATATGAATTTATATAAAATTATTTTACATATCTGTCTTGCATTTTAACAACTAATTTGAAAACTACACAATATTTTTATTTTATTTGCAAAATAATTAACAACAATTTTTAATGATCAAATTGGCACAATTTCAAAATGTATGTGTGTTTAGGCAAGCTCAATTTACATCTTTCATTAGAACTAACCCTTTATAATAACTTCAAAAACGGTCTTAGTAATGAAACAAAATATAGAAGAAAAAGAATGTAACATTTATAATTATGTGAATGATGCAATTGTTCAGTAGTATATATAAAAAATTTGAATCAAATTCCTAAAAGATATCAATTATTCAAATAGGTATAAAAGGAAGGATCAAAATGTTGGAAAGAGGAATGTTGCAATGATGCTTCATTGACGAGGTGATTATCTTAAAAGTTTGTTATCTGTTACTTATAATTCCATTCCTTTAAGTAGGTGGAAATTCTGCAGGATTTACAAAAAGGAAAGTTTTATGTAAGAAAGTTACAAAGCAATCATAGCCTAATAAACCTGATAAACTTATCAATATGATAGCACAAATAGTTGTCCAATTCATATTGTCTTATTCACAAGAATAACAAAAAAAATTTAAAAAATAAAGGCCTATTTATTGTTATACCTAAGTTCAAACTATGATCATAAACATTATAAAAATAATCTTTTATGATGATTACACACTTTTTAGCATTTACAGCTTCTCTGTGACAACCACATTACAAAATTTTGATTATCAAGAAACCATTCTCTCGTGATTAATTCAAATAGTAAAATAATAGACAAGGATAATTATTTATTCATTTTTTACATTTGACAGAATTAATCTCAGACAATGCACTTGCAAACCCTCTTCTAATGGGTAGAGTTTTTCATTATGTACTTCTTTCTTATTTGTGTGGTTTAATGTTTTTCAGATTTTTGTTTGTTTCAATTCGCAAACTTTCTAATATAGGGCTAATTCTTAATTAATATATAAATGTGATGCTTATGAATAGATACAAATACAATTACAGCAAATGAAATTACCCATGATATTCAAATATATAATAAACTTAAACTAAATATATAATAAAATATCTTTCAGTTATACATGGAATACATGAAAAATTATATTTACATTGTTACACTAGATTTCAAAAAGCTGCAGACATTGGCTTATGATAGCATAAATTATAAAAGCAGCATCACAAAAGAATAAATGAGAGAGTGCTCACAACTGAAAATGAGTATTGATAGAAGTGTATAATCTTTATGTTATGAAGGTGCTCCAATGGCATTTTTAGCTACACAAAGTGAAAAATTTCACAGCAAGTCTCAGAATGTTCTAAATCTTTAGCAGATATATGCATCAAAAAACTCAGAATACAATTTAATATCAGACTTTACATTTTTTATTCTTTAGACATAACTTTCATGAGAGAGATGTGGAAAGGGGGAAATTTTCTATTTCATTAAATGTTGGATCTATCTTTCTCACAAAGACATGATTGGAAGATAATTATCATCTTATCTCAATGTTAAATGCCATGTTTCCTTAAACTACACAAACTCCATAGATACAAACAAGATGTTTCTGAAATACAGACAGAAAATAAAAGGAACTTTTAATATGAAGTTTCTGTTTCTTGAATGTCTGAAATGTTATTTTTAATTATTAATATTTACATAAGTGAAAATTCTTAAATGACTAATTTATTACATTTACAAAAAAAAGCACAAAAATATAATCCATTTTAATGAATAATGTTCAAATGATAAATTAAAAGTATTGAAAGTACAGCTTTACTATATTCTATCAAAGCCATTTCTAATAATTCATTAATCTTTCAACTTAATGGGTGAAACACAAAGTTGTAGATGCAGAAGGCAGTAATACTTTTTTTATTGCATTATTTTGTAGCGCAAGTAATTTTTTTATGATAGTTTATATTTTCAGTAAATACAACAAATTTATTTTATTAAAAATACTCTAAATATACAAATGAAAACAAGAGAAAGCATCATAGCAAGGAAAATACATAAAGGATAAAATAATAAAAAAGATTTCATATAATAAAATAATACAAACTAATATTAAAAATTAAAGATTTAAAAAGAAGAAACTATTTCACATTCATAATAAATTCCAAATCTCATACAAAATTTAAATAATCATAAAAAATGGATAAATATATTTTTCTAAAAATTCACAAATTCATGAATTATAATTTTAATTTACCTATATCATTACAAAAAAGAAGATAGCCCAAATTTTTAAAGAATATCCAAGTAATTAAACGATTAGAGGAGGAAAATTAATTAAGTACATAAAAAGAAACTAAATTATGCAACAAAAAGAGGTACTTTCTTGATAGCCAAGCTGCAGAGAAAAATTGCCAAATAATGTAGAATTTCGCCAAATTTCTTTGGTGATTTTTCACTGGGGCACAGGTAACAGAAAAGTACCAAATAAAAAATTAAAAAAAAAAACTAATATTAGTGTGTGTGTGTTTTTGAAGTTGTTAAGATGACAGTTGACTCAGCTTTTTCTCCAATGCAGCAGCAAAACATTCTCTGAATTGAGAGCTGTATTTATCCATGAGAGCATAAGGTGTTTCATAATATGTTTGATCCTTATAAGTCTCTTCAATTTTATCAAAGTAATCAGAAACAACCTTGAACCCATAGCTTGATAATTCCACACAGAACTTTTTGCCTTCTTTAGTTTCAACATTAAAATATATCTCAGTAGGAGATTGGGGAAGATTTGTTGAAATGGTAATAGTTTTTAGAGCAAAGCCAACATCTCGAATCACAGATTCAGCTTCTTCCCGCCAATCAATACACTGTTCTACATCATGAGCAGTCATTATTTCCTATAAAGAAACACAGCATAAGTTTTTAATTACTTTCTTCAAAATTTTAATAATTTTACTACTAAGGATTAGATTTCTTGTTCATAGTCTCAATTTCAGGATAAAAAATCATTAGTTTGAAATTTATTATTTTAAATTGAACACAAAATAATACCTACAGATGATTTATTATAAATATACACAACTGGTTATTAAAAAGTATTCTTAAAAAATGGTTTTAATGAGAACATTTGACAATCATATGTTTTAAAAGAAATTAGGTACACAAAATGACAAATTAAAAATCGAAAAAGGTATTTGTTTTACATCTAATTATACAACGTCAAATTTTAAAATTCTTAAACATTATATCTAAGTCTTTGCTGTCTGAAATTGTAAATATGTCATCAGCATATAGATTGCTTAAATTACCAGAAGGTATAAAAAATTTTGAGATCTGGCATCTATTACTTCAGAGAGCTTAAGGAATAATTAAATTTTTTTTCGTCAGAGGGAGATCAAGAAGAAAATAAAGATTAAAAGAGCACTATTAAGATGAATTATAGGAAGATAAATGATTAAAAGATCCAAAATATTAAAGATAAAATAGATATTTATATATTCTTATTCGTTGTTGTTTTCAAATTATTCTTGAAAATGATTTGATTTGCTTGATTCTTAAAACTTAGTATGTAATTTAAGAGTGCCATATACAGAAAAAAAACCTCGATGTCGACGAAAGCGCCTCCTATCGGTGGGGGTGATAGGGCGGTGACTAAGCTAACGAAAGAAGAAGCGTAAAAGGTTTGATTGACAAGCCGAATAACACCCAACCAGAAAAGAATTCCTGGTCCCCAGGAGATACTGCTGAGCGGAAGTGCTACATTCAGAAGGTCATTTGACCCACCCTCAATAAAACTTGCCCTTTCTCATTTTAGAGGTTTCTCGGAAACCGACAAGGTTCCCTCTCTCTCACTCCAAACTAGTTTGGAAAAGTTACTCTTTGAGCTAGATATTTTAGATTTTCTCTGCTTGCACAGAAAATCGTACTGAGGGCAGCGGGAATGTTAGAAGGGCTCTTAGAACACAGAATTCATCACTGATTAATTATTGAAGCACTTCGAGTTTGAGGCATTTAATTACTTTTCATAATTCTGTTAATATCGTAGAATCCTGTAATTAAGAAGGAGTAATTAAATAATTTAATAGTTATAGAATTTTATTTGACACGACTTTATTTTTAACAATAATTACGTTTATTAATTTTTCAATCCAGGAGGATGGGCAAGATCTACTTGTGTATGAAAATGTAAGACTTCGGACTCCTTTCCGAAGAATAGGCTCAATCCTTTATCTCAATAGTTTTATTACTAACAGTGAATTTTAATAAAATGTTCGTTTTTTAATTTTTTTAAATAAATTATTTATTTAAAATATATATTGAATTGTCTTAAATGAGAAAGGAAATGAAAAAAAATTAAGTTGTATTTTTCAACTTGTGCAACATTGCCTGGTGTTTCTGTGTAGCTGGGATGCTCCAGATTTCTGCCTGATTTTCGTAAAAAAGACAATATCCTAAATTTTAATTAAATGGGACATTTGTACCAAATTAAAAAGAAAAGATAAATATATTTAATTCGGAAATAACGTTAGGATGAATTCTATTCCTCAGCTTTCCTAAACGTGGGATTTAACCAACTTAATACAATTTACATAACTTGGAAGGAAAAATAATGAATTAAATTGTAAAATGCACATATTGGATTGAATGCCTCCTGGTTTTGAAAATTTTTAAACCATTAATTGTGTGATAATTTCTAAATTTATTTGTTTTAATTATTTATTGGAATTTGAAAGTACAACCATTCATCTGCTTAACCAGGATTTGTTGATATATTTTGTATCAGAATCTGGAATATTTGAGACTGAAAAATCGTCTAATATTTTTTTTACTTATAAATAAAAAATAATAATATGGAAACAATGAAAAGAAGTTAGACATTTTTTAAAAAATGAATCTAATTTCTAAAGAATTTGTTTCAATATAATATGGTCACTAACATTAAACACAAAGAAACAGAAAAAAAGATTAAATAACTGCAAAGCTTTCTCTCTAACATTCATTATGAATCAAGACTGTTCCGCATTTCTGAAAGCTTGTCAGCAATTTTGTTTTTTTTTGTATGTAACTAAAGTTTTTTTAAAAGTTGTGCGAGATTCAATTAATTGGTAGGAATATTGCTTCGTACGAAATAGAAATTATGATTACTCCTATGTCACCAGGAATTGATAAACAAATAGCTGTAAATTATATTGTTACACAAATGCCTACACATTAAAAAGTATTATGTTTTGTCATATAAGAAAACGTTGTCATAAAAGCAGTGACTAACTTAGTTTTAGTTAATTTTTATAATTCAGATTTATGGTTGCTAAAATTTACTTAACTTGTTCTTGATTGCTTACACACACACGAGTATATTTAACTTCAAATTCTATGAGACATTTAACATTTACTACTTTTCTAAAAACCGTATACCATTTAACATTTTGTGCAATGCATCTCTTTTAATTTTCAATATTCTCAACTGAAATAGGAACTTGAAAAACGAAAGTGTTTAAACTTCAACTTATACAAAAACTTTCACATTCAGTATTATTAATACGCTGTACAGATAATATTCTAATCAAATAATAATTAATTTTACTAATATTGAGCCTTATACATCCAATAATTCATTACATTAAAAAATAACAAGATTTTAAAAATTTATAAAATTTACAACGCTATAACTTCCGAAACTATAACAGCACAAAATAGATTTTTGCGTCACGATAAAGATTTTTTTTAAAAAAAACTATCTTTTTAATGATACCAAAGTTTTCTCGAGACATCAATATTTTAAAGAAAAAAATTTTAATTTCCAATCAACTAAATCATTCACTAAAAATGAATAATTTATGAAATTTGAATATCGTCCTTCTGTAAAAGCTGACGATTTTAGACCACTTCATAAGCGGTCTCAAAAAAAGATACCCTACCAGGATTTCTCGACAGTGATTGGCCTATGATTATGAAAATACTGTATGTTCAAATATTGACATGTAAAAACTAACAGATTTTATAACAGAAGACAGAAAGTTTATTTATTTAAAACTCGAAGTATGAAGAGTATTTTTCAGAATATGATTCCTTAGGACAAAAGGACTGTGTAAAATGTAAATTTCATAATTTTTATAAGAACATTTATTGACTGAAGTCATATAAAATATTTACATTTGCATCATTTAAATGTTTTGAAAGTAAAATTAAAAATTGAATTTTACGAAAAATCTGTGAAATTTCTGTTGAATAATTCTTTAAGATGTTATGAAAATTACAAAAGATTTAAAGGAAATCTGCTATGCATATTTCAATGTATCGTGTCAGAACATAATTTCTTGAACGGCCAAGCAACACGTGCTCCTGCAATTTAAATTATATTTTTATTCATTTTAATGGTTTCATTGAATAAGTTCCTTTAGTATTGCAAACGATTAAAAAAAAACTTTTTCTCGCTTTTATTGTTTTAAAAAAATCATTTCCTATTCATTACATTTCATACAATCACGTGCTCAAAATACCGTTATTCTAGGTTTTATTGAATGTAGTCATTAATTTATTTTTTTAAATTAGAGCTTTTGCAAAAGCTATGGCAACGCATTATTCAAAGCTGATTTTTCGATATGCTCGTGCGAATAATAAAATTTAAAATGTTTATTTTTCACCTACGGATTTTTGTTGACACTAGAAAACCTCATTCCCAAAATATGTTCTGACATGATAATAATTATTCTGCAATTTACATACAATTTCAATACTGAACGACTCTGCTTTCAATTTTCATATTTTAAAAAAAAGACGTACTTGATTTCAAGAAAAAACGTTTATATTAATTACAATTTAACCTCTCCACTCTAATTTATAATGTAAATTTTATGCACTCTGACAGAAAATTAGTAAGAGATAAGTAATATAATGAACAGAACTGTTTAAGGCCTACATAATAATATGACACAATTATATAGCTATCAAAAACTGAAGATTTGATAGCTAAATATTTTTCAAAAAAGGCTATTTAGAAACCAAGTTATATAAAATATGTAAAGCTTTAGATATCTTTTCTACTATTGAACCAGCTGATCGTCAAAGGCGACTTTTTAATAAAGATATTGCTTAGTGAACTATTGTAATATATATACACATATATACATTTTTTACTCTTTTATGACTATCGATATCAACGATTTTGAAGAAAACCCATTCAGAAACTTGAGAATATTCAAGTATTAGTAAAGAATAAAAATATATCTATAAATTTTCTTAAATCTTACTTTCTTTAAATGAATTATTATCGCTAATTATTTTTTTCTGATAAAAGCAATCTTATTTTTCAATTTATAATAAAATTAACCATTATTTATTGCAAGATATATGAATAAGATAAATGTATGTACAAAATCTCATAAACACAAGATCAAATAAATAAAATTTTTACAAAAAAAGAATGTAGACAAAATAGCATTGATTTATGAATTGTATATAAAAAAGTACAGTTATAAAAATATCCAGAGAAAAAAAAGCTATGAAAGCATTAGTACTTTCTCCTTTTTTTTCCCATTAATTTTTTCTTCTTTTGATCCTGTATAATCGCAAAAGGATCCGAAGTTTCATTCATTCGTGATATCTGAGATCAACGAATTTTGGCAATAAACAGTCAAATTAAAAGAATCTTAATTATTTTTTCATTGCCAAAATTTTGGATTTATGAATAATTTTTTTCTGTTTTCTGCCGTCCACTTTGAAAATGAAAGTTTTTTTGTGTGTGTGTATGTGTGTGTTATATGCAGCTGGACCTGCACTTGAAAATAATATTTATGATTTTTATTAATGGTTGTTTTTTATCTAAAAAATTTTCCAAAATAAATTTTTTTTAAACTTTTATTACTTTATCCGGAATAATATTTGCTGTGCATTTTACTTCTGAAAGTCTATCACTACCAATTAGCCCGCCCGGAAATGCTGCTAAATATGCAAAATTCAAATTCTTTTACAAAAGTTTACTAATTTTGTTTTCAGGGTTGCGGTAGTATTCACTGAAACGAGTGCAGATTGTGAAGGGGCTGTGGGGGACCACAGCTGTGATGGTAAACAAAATAAAACAAAACAAAAACGAAAAGCAGAAAGAAAATGCTGAGGGGGAAATTTGAAGACAGGGTGAAGACCAGATAATAAAAGTAACTATCCATCACGTGGTAAAAGGAGGGTTTAGTGTGTATTCCTCCGCGAAAGGGAGGAGTTAAAGGAACTTTAGGGGGGAGTTCAAATCATTCTTCCAAGTTTAAGTATAAAATGCTGTTTTTACACATTCTCCGAATTTCTTTTTTTTTTTTTAAATTATATGTATCGGAAAGAAGGTACCAAAACGAATGTATTTTAGTTGCTAGTTTTATTTTATTTATGACAGATTTTTTTTAAAAAAATCGTTTAAATGGCGCCCTTGACATTTTTCAATTTTTATTAAATATTTAAAAATATTTTGACACACACGAAAAAAAAATTCCTTCGGGAGAAACCTTTGTTTTTATTCCCTCTTGCGATGGCAGAATGACTTCATAATAAAGACACCGTAATAGCAGACGAAACACGGGACAATATTTTCCCATAGGATAACATTACGTTTGAAAATTGTAGGTGGCGTGTATACGGCACTCTTAATCCATAATTTTTAGCAAAGCAAATGAAAAAAAAAGTTTATGAAAAAGTAATTGACTTTGAGCAAAATTTTGAGAGGATGCATTATCAACATTTTTATCCCAATTACCTTTAAAAAGGTATCAATCAAAATGGAGCTTAAAAGATTAAGGGTTTCAAAAGATTAGCAGAATTATTGATTATAAATTATAGCTCATCTTCACAGTTTAACAAATTTTCCCAATGCACCAAATTTTTATAATGTATTGGCAGTTTTTCAATTTGAAGGATAAGCTTGAAAACATATAGATTAAAGATTACATGTAGCAATAGTGAACAACATAGACTCACTAATTTAACTATTCTCTAAATCATGGATGCACAACCTTTTCAAGATGAGAGGCCAAAATATGAAAAAGGATCATGTCGAAAGCCAAAGCAGCATTTGAATGCTAAAACAAGTTATAAACGTGAAAATACTGGGTTTTTTAGAGGGGGGGGGGGCAATATGCATGAATTACTATAACTATTTTACTTATTTTACTCATGCACACATTAAGCAATAAATAAAAAAATAAAACACAAACATTACAGGCATGATTAAAATACTCTATCTCAAAAAAAAAAATTATTTCTAAAAAAAAAAAAAAAAGTAACCAACTTGAAATAGAATAACAGAGGAAAACTTTTTTGGTAATTATACAGAGAAGAAATTTTGAGAAAAAAATTAGTAATCAAATCTTTTAAAAATTAATTAGTTGGTTGAGACTGAATATTCGAAGTTATTGATTTTATGTTGGGCTTAAGACTGGTAGTGGCAATACGTAGAACAGAAGAAAGATTTTTAACTGCTATTCTATTTCTTATTTTTGATTTGTTTAAATTCAATAATGAGAAAGTTTGCTCACAAATGTAAGTGCTGCCAAAGAAAGTTGCACATGCAGATGTATTTTGCTTTAAGAATAAAAATTTGTCAGATAAGTCTTTATAAAATGCTAATATCTGTTTTTCTTTGGGCAGATTTTTGAAAAAAAAATCAGAATTCTGTAAATTAATTAAGGCTAACTGCATACTCTCAGCCGCTACATTTACATCAACAGAAAATGGAGAAGAAAAAACATCAATTTTTTATTATCATTTTTCAAAATCTGACAACCAATCTTCACATGCATTACGCAAGATTTGAATTCGATCCTCATACTGCATTTTCATGAAGTAAGGAAGGAAAATTTAAGGAAAAATTTAAAGGAAATTTTTCATGCATATTTTGGCAGTAGGGAAAGTTTGCAAAATTTTTAGTTATCAGTTGATTTTGAAACAAATACGACTTTTGTTTAAGTGACTTTATATTAATTATTTATTCCTTGTAGCTTTGTGTTTAAGTCATTGAAATGGCTTGTGCTATGTCTCTGAGAAAAGCCAAATCACGCTGGAAATTTATTTCTTTTAACCGTCTAGTATTTCTACTATGGTCACTTAGAAATGTCACAATTTCATCAAATAGTCACATAAAACACTTAAAGACAACTCTTTGGCTGAGTCATCTTTCTGTGTAATAAAGAATATAAAGCAGATCATCAAACTCCTTTAAAAATCCTTTGAATTCCCTATGTTTGAAAGCATCACTACGAATAAAGTTAATAGCTTCAGACACACATTGCATTAAGTTTACAAATCCTAATCCTTTGCCACAAAAATTCTCTTAATGAATAATGCAATAAAACTGTAATGTTTATTAGCATAACCATTCCAATTTTCGTACCAGTCATTGATTTTGCTCCATCTATGGTAATGCTAACACAATTTTGTTCATGCTTAAGGAAGCTACATCACACAAATCTATCAAATATCAAATTGGAAAGAAATTCACTTTCAGTTGTTTGCTTCTTCATGGGAAAAATTTCAAGAAGTTCTTCTGTAACAAATGTTTTTAAATCAATTCCACAAACAAACACAAGTATTTAGGCTACTAATGCTCGATCTGTAGATTCATCAACAACTAAAGATAAATATACAAAGTTTGAATCAGCAAATTTTACTTGATTTTCAATGTCTTCATTCAACTGTTGAATTCTTCTTTGAAAATTCATTCTAATTAGATTTATATATTTTTAAATTTCCTTTTTGCTTCAGGACTAAGTTTTCTGATGCAATCAACAAACACTTTTTAACAAAATCGGCATTTATGAATGACCGATCTTCTTTAGTGATAATTTTGGCGACATATAAACTCACATCTACATGTGAATCCAATTCAGATACCTGTTTTTGAAAAAAAATTGATTGACTACTGAAGGACTTTTAAGTTGTTCAATTTTTTGCAATCATTCATATCCTTTCATAGATACAAAATGTTTATGCTTTGTTTCATAATGCCATTTTACGTTATATTTTTTTGCCGCTGCAATCTTGCAACTACATATTAAGCATGGGAAAATATAATTGCAATAGATGAAAAAATATTTATCTGTCCATAAATCTTGAAATTTCCAATTTTGAAAACGACCTTTCCTTTGATCTCCCATTTCACTAAAAAAATTTTATGTTTTCATAACATAAATTAAACTTAACTAAAAATTTCAAATCAAAAGAGAATATCTTATCGTTCTATGGCTGCGGTAATGAAATAACCAATCTGCTACCAAAACTACACTAAGTTGTTTATTAGAATAATTGTCGCTATCACATTCGATAGCTTTTCCTATACAAAAACTTGTACTCGCAGGTAGCCATGAAAGGAACTGAAATTACAAAGCAAATAAATTTAATGAACAACTGTAAATCATTTATTCTATTGTAGAATCGGTTTCATATCAGATTTTTTCCCTGTTTATTTGAAAAAGTCTCATTTCATTTTAAATCAGTCTTATTTTATTAACATCATTCGGGCTAACTTTAAAGGCTACATGGCCCAATTTTTGCCCGCAGGCCATAGGTTGTGCAGCCCTATTCTAAATTGAGAATAACTCAGCCCAAACAATAAATGCCTTAATAAGAACAATTTTTAGTAAATATTAACTTCTTTAACAATTAAAAAGCAGATATTTTTTGCAATCTAAAGATAAAAATAAATATACTGAAAAAAAAGTCTAGCAATCAGTTAATCTTAATTATATTGAATAGATTTTATATCTAACTTGGTATAATCCAGAAGATTAATTTTCTCTTTACATACTAGGAATTAATTATAATAAAGCACACATCTACAATGCATTTATTGAAAATATTTCATTTGATTAAAATGGCTAGTTTAAATATTAAAAAAAAAAACTAATTAATCATAGCATAAGAAAAAGAAGTAGCCAGAAACAAATAAAGTAGTTAAAGGAAAGGATATTATTATAGTACTTTTTTGGTAGCCTAATGCCAGCGAAAAATTGCCAAATATTGTAGAATTCCTAAAAATTTCTTGGAAATTTTAAAGCAAAAAATTGCCAAATAATATAGAACTCTGCCAAATTTCTTTGGTGATTTTTCTCTGCTGCCCGACTAATGGAAAAGTACCATTATTATTTCTATTCTCCTGGAGTGTTTCAGTCTACAGTTATGTTTAAAGTTAAGAAATAATTTCGACAAAAGTAATCTGAATCATCTGAAGAGAATGATGTCTTTCATCTAACCAAAATTATTAGCACTTAATTCTAAAAATGATTAACTCCTTTCTTTTTTCCATTCGACATTTCTTATGTAGATAATTTAATTTCCTAAGTTTTAAAAAGAAGGATTGATATAGAAACTAACTTTTTTTCCTTGTATAAAAATTTCATAAAAATCGTCAACTGTAAATCATTCCTAGTAAGCACATTTTATCATTGTTATTCTGCTCAAGTTCATGATGAACATTCATTATTTCCTTTCAGTAGGTAAACTGAATGAAGGAGAGGTCTCAGGGATCACATAAATACATTATTTATGCATTTTTTTATAAACTGTCAGCTATATATTACCATTAAGTGGTGAAAATAGCCAACAATCTAATCTGACATTTTGGGCTATTAATTAATGGTTGCAATAAACATGACATGTTGGGGTTTTTTTAAATCATTAATCAATGATAAGCAGCTCTATATAAGTACTTATACATTTATTTGATAGAAGCAATTAAATATTTTATTCAATAGATCAGGAGTATCAATTTTGCTATTTACTTAGCATAAAAAATAGTTTATAGATACATCTAGATATATTTGCAATTAAAATAACACAACAAAGTAATTTTAAATCAATATTATTATATCATGGAAGTATTGTTACTCTTGCATTTACCCTTATGCAACTAAAATTTAAAGGTATTATACATATACATTAAAATTACATCATTTTTAGATGCTATATTTTCAAAAAAAGAACATCTATAAACATCTTATAAGCTCTATGAAAGGTTTGAACCAACAACAATACAATAATAAAACAGAAAGTATTATCTAATTAAACAGCAGATGAAAACAATATGATTATATAAGTGCATTATAAAATATATATATAATGAAGCAATCTTGGTCTTGAGGATAAAAAGGTCTGGTAAAGACGAAATTTTTCTGTAAATAAACAATTCTTACCATTTGGTGACTAATAAAATTTATTAATATATTATAAAAATGCAATGAAACAGAAGCTTCTACCAAACTAATAATATTTACATTAAAATGCTTACACACTGAAAATTTACAACAGATCATTGCATTATTTCAAAATATGTGGCTCCTTTAATGAAACAAACAATTTCGGAATCTTAAAAAATTGTTAACAGAAATTCAGATTCATCATGGTTTTTTTCATTCGTTACAAAATACCTTTGTCTCAAAAAGACAGTACTTGTCTTTAAATCACTAACTCCGTATATTCTGGAGAAAATTTCAAATCATAATAAGCTATTAATTAATTACAAATAATAAAGAAAATTTATACCGTTAGTTAAACCACAGAACCCATATAGATAAAATGGTTAAAACTTCAATAATATCACTTACAATATATTACTGCAATTCTTTTGGACAAACATAAAAATACAAACTTTTTGTCAGAAAAAATAGAACCTACAAAACTTTTCAAGAAATTATTCTTCGTCAAGCCGCCGAAATGCCAAATAAAACAAAATTTTACCTTTTCAGTTTATTTTGTTTTCCTCCAATCATTTCAGTTGTAGAGATGCATAATCCACCTTTTTTTGAGTAACAAATAATTTTGCTATCGCTATTTTTAAATATTTGTTCCAAATATCTGTTATTTCAATTATATTATTAATTAAAAATTATTATTAAATTAAAAATTTATTAATTATAATTAATACTTAATTGACTGATGTAAGAAACACGTAGTCGAATTATTTTATCTATTTTAACTTATTTTTTAAATTCTTTTTCAATACTATTTTTTTTAATTTAATTATTAGAGTAAAGAATTTTCTGAAAAAGTTGAATTAAAAATAAATGTCATTTCTTTAAAATTTTCGATTGACTTCTGAATTCTACCAATAGATGGCGCCAGCGAAGTAAATAAACTTTAATGGCCATCGTTGGAGTCACGTGGGGCCGTCCAGAGATGGCTACGACTCATGTCACAGCAACAACAATGACCATCAAAGGATAACGGATTGTCAAATGCGAATATTGGAAAGTCAAAGTCGCTAGAATTGACGGGAGGGGTGACTAATCACTTTACAGTGAAATTATCGGAAAGTGAGAAGTCACTGCTCCGATAGATTTCAGTGATATTTAATTCAGTGTTACGATTATTCCAAGAATAACCAGTCAGGTCACATTTCAATTCATTCACAGATTTCTCTTTTTATCCTTATTCCCGTTAAGGAGATGGAACCCTGAGGATACAAGGGGAGAATGCTTTGTATTTCTAGGATTTCCTTTCCTCCCCCTGTAGGGTTGAGATCACCCAATACCCTTCTTTTCTTTCAGAGCTGTCGGCTCAGGCCATTTTGAGATAGCATTTGTCAATACGGAGAGTTGTAAAAATTTGCAATTTTAGGTTGAAAGGAATCAGCTACTCTTTTTATTTCTCTTACATAACACATTTGCCTATAGCCAAATTAAAGCTTTTACATCAATATCGTGCATAAAATTGAAATCGACTGACTCCTTCAATGTCTTTTTGGCACATTCATTAAGAAATAAGACTATCGTGTATTAATTTTTAAGAATTATAAAAACAATATTTTATTATTATTATTATTCAATACATTTTTCAGTATTTCAAGTTAAAATTATCATTACTGAGATATTAATACAATATTGCGATTAATTTTGCTTAAATTTCAAATTGCAGTTTTTGATAATTTTATCTCATTTTTTGCCGTTTTTGATAACGAAGCATTGTCTAATGCTTATCTTGAGGTTTAATGGTGCATTAACTGGAGAATGATTAATTTTATATTAAAAACTTTTTTAAGTTGATTATTTTTTACGCATTATACAATAAAGATATCTCATATTTATTTTTGTTAAGCATATTTTGAACAAAAAAAAAAGGTTTTGTAAATATTTCTCATACAAAATGCATAGTTCAATGGATGTGATTTCAAAGATCGTGGTAAAAAAATCATTCCTTTCTTGTATGGAATTAGAAATAATGATTAGATGAATTGATTATTCTATGCATAACTAATTTTATATTCATTTTATCGGCTTTTTGTATTCTTTAAAAAATATTTTTGAAAATATATATAACAACTTTTTTTTCCTAAAATATCTCTTTTAAATATAATTTTAAAGAATGGATGACGTAATATATTTATCCATTGCTCCGAAAAGAGATTCTTTTAAAATTAAATTTTTCCATTTACAACATAGTTTGATATTTGGTACATTGTTTACTACATTTAAGTGTCACAAATTTATTAAAGGTATTGTTTTCCCCTTCTGGGCAATAGAGGAAAATTAATTCAACCCACCTGGAAACAGCGTCATTGTTGCTTATTGCGTCTTTATTTCGCTCTGTGAGAATATATCATTCTTTTTTTCTATTTCAAAGAAATATTAAAATTACTTTATAATTTCAAAACGCAGCAATTCTGTGTGGGAATTGGAAATCGTTTTTCAATTGTTATGTATAACATTGCATAAAACTTGCTTAAAAAATATATTTATAATTTTGCTTTGATGAGGCTCTAGCTGTCATAAATTAAACGTGTCTGACCTTTTGAATTTTTCTAAAAATTGTTTAACTTATTAAAATATTTTTTATTTCATATAATGGTAAAATTATTTCTCAAAATTAGGGGAAAAGATTTATTACCTGAAAAAAATGTATATATTTGCATAATTTTTATATGGGGTAAATTTATTTCTTGATCTGCTATTAATTTGTGTTTGTATTTCTAAGAATAACTAAGACTGGTTTAATTTCATAGTATCCAAAAAATAGTACTCTTAAAATATTTTATAACCATTAATGAATCAAAATCTTGATCATTTACTCTACCATTATCATATCACATTTCTTCATAGTAAAATGTCTCGAATACTAAGTTTACTTCTCGTTACCTCCAAAAAAATAAGATTTTTACTCAATTAAAAAAATTTTTTCATTAATAGTCTTATTCTACTACACTATTCTGCAAGTTTACCGCAGAAGGGCTTGAACTTTTAACTTTTTTACAATTTTTCTATAAATTAAATTTTCTACTGCATTGTCATTAAGCGAATATATATATTCTTTTGTGTTCATAAAAATTAAGAAGAAAATAATTTAATTTTACAATAAAATAATAGCTAAGTAAGACTTATAAAATGTACAACTGCATTAAATTTCAAATTATAACAAATGGCATTATACAATAAGTGACAAATTTAGTAATTAATATCATTACCTGGAATAAAATTTTAAATCAGATTTAAAAAAATCCCTAGTGTCCATCCAAACATCATTTAAACACATTTTCAGAATACTTTATGAGCTTTCTTTTTAGCATAAAATAGAATAGTCTCCAGCAACTTTGTATTTAACTTCATTTATTTTTTTAACATTAAATCAGCTAAATTATATTTTGAGAACATTTTGAATTGAAATTTACAACAATCACAATCAATATTAATGAATCAAATATATTCACCAGTGGTTTATAAAAGAGATTCTTAAAAATTATCAATTTCAAATTTAGTAAATTATAAAATAAAATTATTCTTATTACAATTGTTGTTTTTTTTATTTAAAACTATAGCTTTTAAAGATGCAATAAGCAGAAAACTAAATAAACCTGCAAATATCAGAAAGAGTCATACAGAAAAAACCTATTCAATCACCGCATGTGTTAGGTAATTGAATATTTAAAAGAAAGATATTCATCCTTTTCTTCAGATAGTTTTTCTTGGAAATGGAGTCCGGAATAAAAAGAGGTAAAATGAGTAAATCCACGAAGTGGGCGAGTGAAGGACAGACCGCCCAAACATAACACACTTGCTAATTTTCAGTAAACCTTTTGTCCACGCACCAATTTTAATCAATAGGATTTTTGAACATTGCTTTGTTTCATATTTAACACACTTTGAAAAACAGATGAAAAAGTATCTGAATGAAATTTCAATTTACCCATTAGGTTGCGGGAACACAAACTCGGAAAAGTTCCCTTGAATGCGGGCATTCAGTGAAGAAAGATAGCAGATGTTT
>JAOUZG010051635.1:195660-221552 GCA_026289955.1 Argiope argentata | reverse complement strand
TAAATAATTCTTTAAGAGGTCCGTCGTATTGATTTCATACCTCTCCATTTTGGTCCTAGCGACCGGAGAAAATCAGCAAATATGGATGCGAAATCCACTACAAAAACAGCAACCATTAAGGATTTAAATCGGGCACGAGGTGCCATCAAAACCAAACTAACGAACATCAAGAAGTTCATTGATGCGTCATCAACTTCCGATGATGAGACAAAGACTGTCCTAACTGCAAAACAAAAACTAACCAGTGTATTATCGGTGAAACAAGAACTGGAATTATTATACAGCAAGTATTTAGAACTTGATGAAGATGAACAAGCTAGTAAAAAAACAGATGAAGAAATGTTTTCTTTACAGGATGAAAGAGATGAAATAGAGGTAAGTCTTCAATGCTTACTCTCTAAATACAATAATGGTGATCTTGTAACATTTAATGAAACTAAAAAAGATCACAATGAAGATTTGAAATCGTATATTGAGCATATAGAACATAAATCTAAGTTGCCTGAAATTCCCTTACCTACCTTTTATGGAAAAATAGAAGAATTTTCGAATTTTAAAAATCAGTTCTTAAGTCTCATTAATGAAAACAAGGATCTTTCAAAGGATCAAAAGTTATTTTATTTAAAATCTGCCCTCCGTGGTGAAGCAAAATCAATTGAAACAAGTGATGACACTTTCGATTCTTATTTTGTGCTCTCGAAGATCGTTTTGAGAATAGGAGAGCTGTTGTAGATATTCATATTGACAATATGTTAAAAATTCAGAAACTGAGTTTTGAATCATCCAAAGGTTTAAAATCTATAACAGACTCCGTTAATAAAAGTTTAAGAGCATTGAAAAGTTTGAAATTAGAGTGTAATGATCTAACTAACGCTATTCTGGCAAATATTATATTAGAGAAGCTAGATAACGAGACAAGAAAGTCGTATGAGTTATCGTTGCAATCGAAAGAAATTCCTTCTCTAAAGGAGCTCTTAAAGTTTTTAGAATCAAGAGCATTAGTTTTAGATCAGTTAGGAAAAAATCCGTCGAATAACAGATTCAAAAGGGAATTTCAAGGAACAGGAAATAAAGCGAAAAATTTATTTGTCAGTTCTAATAAAGGCAATCAATTTATGAAGAAATGTGTACTCTGTAATACTGAACATCCGTTACAAAAATGTTATGAATTCTTAAAATTGAATGTTGCTGAACGTATTAAAGTATTAGAAAATCATCATTTATGTAAAAACTGTTTAAAGTGCCATAACGCGCCATGCAAGTCTAAATATATCTGCAGAGTATGTAAAAAACAAGGCCATAACTCATTAATTCATTTAGATCAGCAAAACGAAAGTAATGTTTTGCCTAGCTCAAATAGTGTTGCGCAATCAAATGCAAATCTAAATCCGAACGCTGAGGTTTTTCACTCTTCGGGTGGATCGACCTTGAACATTCAACCGTCAGAAATAAATCATACTCTTTTGTGCACAGCAAATATTCTTATTGAAAATAATGTTGGGCAAAAAATAAAATTAAAAGCTCTCTTAGATAGCGGAAGTAGTGTAAATATATTAAGACAGGATGTTGCCGATTCTTTAATGCTAGAAAAGCAAAAAATAAATTGTAAGATCTCTGGCATTTCCGGTGATGAATTCTTAGTTAAAAATAGATTGATAGCTACTATTTCTAACGAAAGCAATGATTTTTCAAGGGATGTTTCTTTTTTGATTCTTCCTAAAATTACTGATTTAACACCTGCAAGGAAAATAAACATTAATAACATAAACTTTCCAACTGAAATAAAACTTGCAGACAGTACGTTCCATATTCCCAGTCAAATTCATGTTTTATTAGGGGCTGAATTATTCTTCGAAATATTGAAATCTGAAAAATTTAGATCTTATGATAATTCATTGCTTCTTCAAAATAGTGTGTTCGGATATCTTGTCACAGGAACACTTAAAGGGACTGAGTCTCATTTCTTTTCTGGATTAATTTCTGAAGGGGAAATTTTAGAAAACTCAGTTAAAGAATTCTTTGAAATCGAATCATTTCCGGGTGATAACACAGATAATTCAAAGACATTTGAAAGGCAGTATTGTGAAGAACATTTTCTCTCAACTTACAAGAGAGATGATTCTGGAAGATTTATTGTCAAACTGCCAATAATCGAAGACAAACGCTCAACATTAGGGGATTCAAGGGAAATGGCAGAGAGGCGATTGAATTTGCTTTGGAAAAAGTTAAATAAAAATGAAATCATGGCAGAACAATACAAGGCATTCATCGACGAATATTTCATACTTAATCATATGGAGAAAATTGTTGATTCTGTTGATTCCGAAAGTAAAAACTTTTACATTCCTCACCATGCAGTTTTTCGTCCCGAAAGTTCATCTACACCTTTACGTGTTGTTTTTGATGCTTCTGCGACTTCAAATAATGGAGTTTCTCTTAACTCTATTTTATTAAATGGGGGAACAGTGCAACAAGAGCTTTGCTCTATAATTTTAAATTTCAGAACCTACAAGTATGCATTTTGTGCTGACATAAAAAAAATGTATCGGCAAATTTTGATAGATGAATCCGATAGAAACTTGCAAAGGATCCTCTGGAAGCCTAATCAATCTGCTCCTGTGGAAACTTACAGGTTATGCACTGTTACCTATGGTACAACCTGCGCACCATTTTTAGCGACTAGAGCTTTAAAGGCGCTCGCTGAAGAAGAACAAAATAACTACCCTGAAGCAGCCGCTAAACTTATAACGAATACTTATGTAGATGATATTTTGACTGGTAGTAATAACTTGCAAGCAGCTAAAGATTTACAGTATCAATTAATTGAGCTGTTAAAGAAGGGATGCATGGAACTCCATAAGTGGGTTTCAAACGATTCCGAACTTTTGAATGATCAAAAAAATTTAGAATATTCATTTCCATCAGAGTCTGACACAGTAAAGACTCTTGGAATGCTGTGGCGCCCAACATCCGACGTTTTCACGTTTAGAGTGGCTTGCAATTTAAAGAATAATTTCACAAAGCGAGAAGTTCTTTCAACTATTGCCAGATTGTTTGACCCGTTGGGTCTTATTGCTCCTGTGATTACAATTGCGAAATTATTCATGCAGAGACTTTGGCTTCAAAGGCTGAGTTGGAATGATCCAATTCCACCAAATGACTTGCATGACTGGATTTATTTTTTAAAGGACTTACCGGCAGTGAACGAGCTAGAAGTTTCAAGAAATTCACTCATCAACAATTCAAGTTCCATCGAGTTACATGCATTTGCAGATGCTTCTAGCAAGGCATTTGGCGCAGTTTTGTATTTGTGCTCCAAAAATGAATTAGGTGAAGTGCAATCCAGCATTTTGTGTAGCAAGTCACGTGTGTGTCCCATCAAAGCGATGACTATACCCCGTTTAGAATTGTCTGCAACATTGCTGTTGGCTCGTCTTGTATCCAAGGTGATATCAACTATTCAAGTGCCAATTAATCACATCTACATGTGGACTGATTCAACAATTGCGATATCCTGGATAAAAACTCCACCAGAAAGGTTAAAAACTTTTGTTGCAACCAGAGTAAGGGAAATCAATTTGTTGTGCCCAAATTACGATTGGAGACATGTAAAATCAGCAGACAATCCTGCAGATCTTATTTCCAGAGGTGTGTCAGCTAAAAACCTAGTGAACAATTCATTATGGTTTAATGGACCATCTTTCATAAAATCAAATATGTGTTTACCTGTAGAAATTAATGACTCTAAAAATGATGAAGAATATCTTAAGGAAGTTAAAACTTCCAGTGAGCCAGTATTATCATGTAAAATTTCTGATGAATTTGTTACTAATATTTTGGATTTGAGTAATAATTATGCTAAAATTTGTCGTATTGTTAGTTATATTTTTAGATTTGTGTTTAATATGAAGTCTCCTACTGAAAGAAGGAAAGGTAAGTTGGAAATACAGGAGATCAAGGAAGCTTCTAATTTCTTGGTAAGAAAGGTACAATTGTCTGAATTTGCAGATGAAGTTAAAGTTTTATCTAAGAATGTTAATCTAAATCAGAGTAAAATTAAAAACTTGGCCCCATTTTTAGATGAAAATAATGTTCTTCGTGTGGGTGGCCGTTTACAAAAGAGTAAGCTAACTGTAGACGAAAGACATCCTAAGCTTCTGCCTTCCAATCACAGGCTTACAAAACTAATAATGTGCTCATTTCATTTAAAACATTTGCATGTAGGTCCCCAAACTTTACTGCACCTTGTCAGGCAGGAATTTTGGCCAATTGGCGGGAGGAATTTAGCCAGAAAAATAGTTAATGAATGTGTTGTTTGTTTCAAAAACAAACCAATCAGCTGTAACCAATTGTTAGGAAACCTGCCAGCTGAGAGAGTTAATCCTAGTCCACCATTCTCAAATTGTGGGATAGATTTCTGTGGCCCTTTTTTAATTAAATATAAAGGTCAACGCAAGGGTATCTTTCAAAAGATTTATGTAGCAGTCTTTATTTGTTTTGCTACTAAAGCAATTCATCTAGAATTAGTCACCGATCTAACATCTGAAGCTTTAATTGCAACTTTAAAACGCTTCTTTGCACGACGAGGCAAATGTTCTTGTATTTTCTCAGACAATGCTGGGAACTTTGTAGGAGCAAATTCAGAGTTGAAGAGACTGCTAAAATTAGTAAGTAACCCTGATAATAATTTAGCTAACTATCTAATTTCAGAAAGTATTAATTGGAAATTTATTCCTCCAAGATCTCCAAATTTTGGAGGTTTGTGGGAATCAGGAGTCAAATCCTTCAAACATCATCTAAAAAGAGCGGCAGGTGCTGTTAAATTAACTTTTGAAGAATTTTTAACTTTGACAGCTGAAATTGAAGGAATCTTGAATAGCAGACCCATTGTTCCAATGTCTTCTGACCCTCATGATTATTCAGCCTTAACGCCAGGCCATTTTTTAATTGGTCGTCCTTTAACGTCAATTGCTGAACCATCATTAATTGAAAGGGCAGATAATTATTTGTCTAGATGGAAAAGGGTAACTAAATTATTGCAACAAATTTGGAAAGGTTGGAAGCGGGATTATTTAAATAATCTTCATCTTAGAAACAAGTGGCAATTTACAAAGGATAATGTGAAACCTAATGATATGGTAATACTTAAGGACACTGATTTGCCTCCATATAGATGGAAATTAGGTAGAATCCAAGAAATAGTTAAGGGTTCAGATGGTTTAGTTAGAGTAGTAACCGTCAAGGTTGCAAATGGCATTGTTAAAAGAGGCATAAGCCAAATATGCTTGCTTCCCATAAATAATTGAACATTTGTAAATTACACATGATATTAAATTGCTTTATATAATTGATCTTAATGTATCTCCAAAGGATATACAGTACATTTGAATTTCATATATGTATATATTTTATTTCTTTTTTGTAATGTATAATGTGCATATTGTTTTGTATCGAATGTTTATATGGCAATTTGTTTAATTTGTAATCGTATAATTGTATCTGTAATTGAAATTGTATAATTTCAAGGCGGGAGTATGTTAAGATCAACGTCATGTGCCCCGCCCACATGAACAGCGCCACCTACTGGAAAATGTAAAACGATTGAGGAAGCTACAAGCTTTGAGACTGAAAACATTAATCTCCCGATTAAGCGGAGCAAAAATCTATAATAACTATGTCCCATAGCGGATAAATTGTAAAGGTCCCATTTAAGCGGACAACTAAATAAATAATTCTTTAAGAGGTCCGTCGTATTGATTTCATACCTCTCCAAAACCAAGATAATATTAATAGATGTAGAGAATCAACGCGACATCCTCCCACCTAAGTTAACATTTTACATTAAAACTTTAACTTACACATGGTTGCAAGAAAGATATATAAAATTAAGAAAATTAAATTGTTCACAAGTCCAGTCTTTTAGGTATTTTGACAGTGCGACCTGTTCTAGTCTTTTGAAACTGTGGCTCAAAGCTTACATCATACACATCGTTAGAGCCAGACTCTTTACATGTTCCCAACTTCTTAGTTGAAAAGTTCTCAACAATTAGATCATCATTAGAGACTTCTAGTGGATACAATCTCTGTATCGGCCTTAGTAATTCTCCATTTGCCGTTTTAAGTCTCACGAGTCTTGTTACTCCGTCTCGACCTGGAATAATCTCTATTATTTTCCCCAGTGGCCAATTCAGTCGCTTGGTGTTATCACTTCCTATCAACATAATATCACCGACATTCACTTCCACTGATTTTGTCTTATCCGATTTTTGGATAAGTGCTCCTAGATATTCGGATCTAAATCTTTTCCGCAGATCCTTTTGTAAGTTCTCTCTGTATTTCACTCGTTTATTCAGACTTCTGTGTCCAATATCATCAAGATCAGGAACACCACTTGTTTGAATGTCTTGAAGAAATAGAGATGGACTCAAAGGCATCAAAGTAGCATCATTTTCAGTGACATAGGTCAATGGACGGGAGTTGATCACTGCCTCACAATCGCAGAGAATTGTGATAATTTCTTCAGAAGTTAAAGAAGCTCTTCCTAGTACTCGTCTTAGTAAACTCTTGAGAATACCTACTAACATCTCCCACCAACCTCCCCACCATGAGGCAGTTGGTGGATTGAACTTCCATTGAATTGGTGATATAGATGTATCATCAGTGATCTGCTTCCAATTTAGATCTCGTAGTGCATTGGAAGCTCCCACAAGGTTAGTTCCGTTGTCACAGTAAATTATTTTACTTCTTCCTCTGCGGGATATAAATCTTCTAAGGGCTAGTAAAAAACTCTCAGTAGACATGGACTCAACCAATTCTAGATGTACTGCCCTGTATACGGCGCAGGTGAAAAAGCAAATCCAGGATTTGGTGTTACCTCTTAAGATCACTGGACCAGCAAAATCAATGCGACAAATTTCAAACACAGCCGCTTCTCGGAGTTTGTCGTTTGGAAGGGTTGCTGTGCAAACTTGCATGCTTTTTGCAGAAAATCTTCTACATACGGTGCACTTATTAATCAAAGATCTCACCGTTTTTCGAGCGTTAAGAAGCCAACATCTCTCTCGAAGAATATTTATTAAAATTTGGGTACCAGCGTGTGCATTTTTCTCGTGATTATATCGTATTAATTTCTTGACCACCTCATGATCAGGCGGAAGAACAGCTGGAGTTTTAAACTCTTCTGAATCTTGTCGAAAGGTAAGTTTCGTTTTCAGTCTGAGGATTCCACTCTGATCCTTAAATACTCTTAAAGTTTTTAATTTATCATCTCTCTCGTCCACAAAGCAATCCTCTTGAACCAATTTGATTAATAATTTCTCGGCTTCAAAAATTTCACGAAAATCAAGGTCTCCATGTCTTTTCTTAATTTTTTCGGCTCGACAATTAAAGATAAACCGTAGAATCCAGGCAATAAGATGAACTATTTTCTGGTATTTCGAAAAATATTTGTAATACCAGTCATCTTTAGGAAAAAAACTTGTAGAAATCAAACTTCTTGTCACAGATGAAACTATGGTCTGTTTCTTTTCTCGAACAATCTCATTTTCATTTAAGACTGGATTTCCTCTTGGCCAATCCTCTTTAGGCAAGTAAAGCCAACTTGGTCCTAACCACCAGTTAGATTTCAATAAAGTTTGAACTGAACAACCTCTACTCGGGAGATCAGCAGGATTTATGGAACCAGGGATATGTTTCCAAGAACTTTTATTTGTTAACGCTATTATTTCCTTCACTCTATTCTGGACAAAGACACTCCAGGCCTCTTCTCTCATGATCCATGTCAAGACAGTCGAAGAATCAGTCCAGAAGTAAACTTCTTCACTCTGAATCTCTGACAAAATAGAAGTTGAAAGCCTTGATGAGATAGTAGCTGCAAGTAACTCAAGTCTAGAGATAGTAATCTCTTCCTTTCCTGTTGGTGCAACTCTACTCCTGGCTTGTATAAGTTGAACTTCAACTGAATCACCAGTCTGTATTCGGATGAAAGCAGCAACAGCATACGCATGCCTACTAGCATCACAGAAAATATGTACTGAAATATCTCCATTTGCAATCTCTGAACCAAAATATCTTGGAAAACGGATTTTCTCTAAACAGTCAATATCTTTAAGCCATTTTAAAAATGTATTTTTCGTAACTTTATCAACTTCTTCATCCCATGTTATTTTCTGCTTCCACGTTTCTTGAAGCAATAATTTAGGAATTAGGATGACAGGACAACATATACCTAGAGGATCAAACAATCTATGAGCTGCAGGTAAGATTGATCGCTTAGTTATCTTTTCAAAGCATAATTCTTTTACACTTGCAGTATTAATTCGTAGAGTGTCAGATTTTTTATTCCATACCAGGCCGAGCACATTTGTATCGGCAGAAGTATCAGCATGGACATCACTGAACTTCCACCCTCTAAGCTCGAATTTTCTCGGCCATTACCTCAGTCGAAATGTTAATAAATTGCTGCAGTTCTTTTCCATTTTTAACGCAACTAACACAATTGTCAACATAAAAACTATGCGCAAGTTTTTGAATGACACTTTTCGGATATGAAGATTCTCCAGTTCCTATTTTTTCCAAAACAGTTTGTAAATGAAGCTGAATTGTAGAATTTAGAAGAAAGGGGCTACTCGATACACCAAAAACGACACGACAATGTCTGTACTCTTTCAGCTGACCATCATTACCAATCCACAAAAATCTCAAATAATCTCTATCCGTGGGTGAAACACCTATTTGTAGAAAGGCTTTTCGGATGTCAGCAATAACACCGATCTTCTCTTTTCGAAATCGGGTTAAAATACTCGGAATTTGCTCTATTAGATTCGGACCCTTCTCTAAACAATCATTGAGACTATGAAATCCTTTTGCTCTGGCCGAAGCGTCAAAGACAGGCCGGAGTTTTGTAGTACTATTCTCCTTGATAACTTCTCGATGAGGCAGATAATGTACTAGAGCCTGATCATTTTTGGCAACTTCCTCAATTACTCCCTCCTCAAGCCATTCCCTAAAAACATTTTCGTAAGCTTCATAATTAGACTCGGTTTTAAGACGTTTAACAGTCTTGTTCAGTCTTCCCTTTGCTAAATCAAAATAATTTGGAAGTGGTGGATGATCTTCCAACCAAGGCAAATCTACTTCAAAACGATCATCTACCAAATGAACTGTATCTAGAAAATGCATTCGAGCAGCTTCTTGTAACTCGATCTGGCTTTTCTTCACAGGTGGGTCAGTAATGCCAAGAGTATCCAAGGACCATAAATCTGTTATTTTCTCTGCTGTAGATAACATGGACTTAACTAATAAAGATGAACATTCACTTCTCGCCGTATCAGTTATTCGTCCCATAACAGACCACCCAAGTTTTGTTTCAATAGCTACAAGTTCACAAGACATTGTACGATGACCGCCTGTCATGAGCTTCCCAGCTACATCAGCTCCAATAAGGATTTCAATAGGATCTTCACAATTATCCACAATATTTATATTATAAGCAGCTAACTCTTTCACACAAACCTCATTCACAGTAGGTGGCACAGTTTTGCAAATAATTTGTTGACTAAGAACTTTAAAATTACAATTATAATTCTCATGCACACTCGATAAATACAAAGTATATACATCATGTTTACATACCCCAGTATGCTTGCCACCAAATAGGGAGTGCTGCAAATATTCACAGCCATTAGGCTCATAGTTCATTTCTTCAGCTGTAGCTCGTGGTAAATATGACCGTTGTGAACCAGTATCGACAATAGCTCTTGCTGCACGTTTTTTCCGTTGCCTCTAATTACAACTTTAAATGTTTGCAGGATTACGTTTGGAGTGGTAGACAAGTTGGAAAGAGCTTGATCCATTTCCGAGCTACTATCAGTTCTCTTATTAACTTCAGGTGATTCCTTGTCTTTAGACTCAGATATCGGGTTCATTTTTCTACACAGAAGAATGTGGTGTTTTTTGCCACAACACAAACAACTAGCTCTGATTTTACAATCTCTGACAGAATGTCCAATTTTTAAGCATAAAAAAGAATTATGAGATTGTTGAACAATTGTCTCTCTTTGCTTCAAAGGCATTTTTCTTACTTTAAAGCAATCTCCAGAATAGTGTGCATTAGAACAAAATATGCACTGTTTTGACACTTGCGACGATGTCAAAAGATCAGTTGCACTAGGCGCCTCATAAAACTTTACATTCCTAGTCTTATTTTCACTCATTTTTTTATCACCAGGAAATTTATCATATTTCACTTCCGTTTTCGGTTTAGAAGCGTTGAAACTTCTAGAAGCAAGAAGAATGCGTTCTTCTGATTCAACCTCATCTTGTAAAAATTCTAAATCACTTTTCTCCATTTTAGTTGAATTATGATCAGAACTCTACGATGAGCTGATCTATAACGCTCCCAAGCAACCAAAGTTTCTTCGGGTAGCGATGACTCAACTAGAGAAAATAACATCGCAGCATATTTCTCCCTAGTAACACCTAATAGCTCAAGTGAACGTAGTTTACTCTCGAGTTGATCAAACAACTTTATTAACGAATTTTTTGAATAGTTCTGTTTTTGAAGAACTAATGCTAGTAAATCTCTAACGTATACTTGAATTAATAATTCCTCTCTACCAAAACGCAATTTTAATTGTTTTAAAGCCTTTTCGTAGCTATTACCACTTGGAGGAAAACTCTTAACCAATTCTTCAGCAGGACTACCTTGTTCCATTGCTTGAGATAAATATGAAAATTTATCGTGAGAATCGATATTAATGTCCTCATCAATTTTTTGGAATTGTCCCCAAAAATATAGCCAATTGCGTACATTACCGTCAAAAGTAGGTAATTTTATTTTTGGATAATTTAATAAGGTATTCGTAACAATATTAACACTTTCATTTTTAGGAGATAACTGGTCAATCACAAATGATTCTAACTTTTGTTTTAAAGATCTCCAGCGATCAATGTAAGTTTCTGACTCATCTACTTCTCTCTCTATTTCAGAATCGGAAGTGTTCTCGGAAAACAACAACTGTTTAAATTTTTCTTCACACGCTATCATTAATAAAGCTTTCTCCTAAATTAGCTTTAATTTATTGATTTTATCAGCACAACTCAGTTGATTTTCTGCCTTGTCAAAGGAATTGCATGCTGTAGTAAACAGTCTTCTCAGCTGCTTCCTATCTTTCAAAACAGTTTCCATAATCAAAACAAATGCTGAAATGTTTCGTACTCACTCTTAAAAAGCAATCGAATCCTGTCGCGGACGCCAGATGTCACGTTTGACATCGAATCAGATAATATTTCTTACTCAGATATTCTCATTAAATACTCTGTTTTAGTTTCTTAGATAAAAAGGCATATATTTATGGCGTAAATTCAAAACTCAAAGCCATTTTCAAAAAAAAACCAAAAAAAAAAACAGCACCTCTTTTATTGAATTCTAAGAACTACAATTTTTTGTTAATTTTTTACACCGTTGCCACTCGGAACAAAACAAAAGCTGAAACAAAGATAATATTAATAGATGTAGAGAATCAACGCGACAACCAGATAATAAAAGTAACAATCCATCACATGGCAAAAGGAGGGTTTAGTGTGTATTCTTCAGCGATTGGGAGGAATTAAAGGAACATTAGGGGGGGGGGGTTCAAATTATTTTTCCAATTTTAAGTCTAAAATACTGTTTGTACTCATTCTCCTGATTTCTTTTTTTTAAAATTATGTATATCGGAAAGAAGATACGAAAACGAATATATTTATGTTGCTAGTTTCCTTTTATTTATGATAAATTTGTTTAAAAAATTGTTTAAATGATAGCTTTGAAATTTTTTCAACTTTGAATAAATATTTAAAAATACAGGGTAAGTCAAAATGAATATAGCGATTACAAACGGCTATAACTATTTAATGAAAAAATATTTATCGATAAGATTTACACAGAATGTAGAAGAATCTTCAAAATTTTATATACAGAAGTCATAGATGTTCTATGTGACTTCCCTTGGTCACACGGACAACATCTAATCGGTATTCCATTTCACGCCATACATTCTGAAGCATTTGTTCATTAACCGACTCAAGCGCATTACAAATGCGTACTTTCAGTTCTTCAATTGTTTTGGGCAAGGGAAACACAAACACTCTGTCTTTCACATAACCCCATAGGTAGAAATCACAGGGATTTCCTCAAACATCCGATGCCATCTGCGTATGTTGTTCGCATTTGGAGGTTCTTCATTGTACCGCTGACGAAATTTTCTCTGCACTGTAATAACAGAACGGCAACTGTGAAATTCCAACACAGAGAATGCTTTCTGCACGGGACTAGCCATTTCCACTAATGAGACGCCGCGCTGAACAGGTTTCTTGTCGTTGCGAAGTTCGATTTCGCGCATGCGCAGGCATCCGCTTGGCTGCACGTGCGCTTTACGTTAATAAATTTTGAAGTTCCGTCTACATTCTGTGTAAATCTTATCGATATATCTTTTTTCATTAAATAGTTATAGCCGTTTGTAATCGCTATATTCATTTTGACTTACCCTGTATTTTGAGATGTCGGAGAAAAAATTCCTTCGGGAGAAACCTGTGTTTTTATTCCTTCTGCCGATTTCAGAATGACTTCATAAGAAAGAAAGCGTGATAGCAAACGAAACACGGGTTCAATATTTTTTCACAGGATAACATTACATTTCAAAATTGTAGGTGGCGTGTATACGGCACCCTTAAATGATAATTTAAGATATATATTTCTACCAAAGTGAGAACATAAAAGATGCAAGTTATATAAGAATAAATGTAAATAGTACAGCTCATAAACAATAAAAAATATAATGAAATTAATAAATAATGATGTAATATCTCGAAAGACGAAATAGTGACAGTGGTGACTATTCGTCTTTCAACGATATGAAATTATCTAAACGTAACAAAAATGCTGCATACTGACAAAATAACCAATTATGAAAAAAAAAATTCATAATAAAATAAAAAAAAACAAAATCGGACCTAAAAATTGCCTTTAAAAAAGCATTAGAAACACCATTAAATAACACTGCAATCTCAGGTAGTAGAATAACTATGATCAAAATTACGAAACCTTTAACGTCATCCCGTCATTAGAGTCTATGCATTCCCCCATTCTCTGTTTTATGTATAGCCTATTTCTCAGATTGGAACAACCTATATAGCAAAATAACAGCACATGCGTCGAGAAGTAATTTATAGTAAAAATCCCCATTCTTTACAACAATCAATACAACCGGAAATTTCCGGTTTGGCAAGTGACGTAGTGAGTCAGCTGCGGAGCAACAAAGTCGTTCGTTCTCGAACGATAGAGCCTAGTTTAATCGTTCGCGAACGAAAAACCCTAAGTCGTTTGCAAACGAAAGAGTTGATTCTTTCGTTTGAAGAGTCAGGAAAGTTCGTTCGCGAATGACTGGAACAAACTGGTCAAATTGGTGAACGAACAACTTTGAACCGAATCTTTCAAATGAACTAGAAATCTCATCACTAGAGCCTAATGGATAATACAGTTCAAAAATGCGTTTCATTCTTGGCCTGCAAATAAATTTTCACCTTTTGCCGCAAGAAGGTTTTTCTATAAACAATCATACATCTAGAGTGTCTTTTTACCAGTTCTCATCACTACCGGAATGAAATCCATCCTCCAGAGCTGCTTCCCCTTAAACGTTCAATGTTATCCCCCCCCTCTTTTCGACTTCTAGTGGAGGGTTCAAGCGTTCGCTAGTAAACGAATCTCTTCTTCATTTATGTTATGCTTATTTACATTTACAGAAATCAGTTCAATTTATCGATACCATCACGAAAATGAGTATGCTTTTATAAGGAGTTGAACTAAAATTTGAAAGTTTTAAAATATAGTGATGGCTGATGACAAAGGGTGCTTAAAAAATTGCGAAAGACGTTTTGATGGCAGGTAAATATTAATCTCTTGTTATTCTGCTGCATTCGGTTTTGAATTTGCCGTGAAAAATTCTCATAAATATATAAAATTTTCCTGTTGTGACAATAATTTTAAAAGTTAGGTATTATATATATAGCTAATGCAGTGTGAGTTTTCTTGCGGAAATATGTATGTACTATTTGTTATTTGAACGATAGATAAATAAATAAATTATTTCTTATATTTTTGGCAAAGTAAATATCTGTGGAAGCATAATTAACGCAGAAAAGCCATGAGAAAATTATCTGCACTTTGTTTTAATACACAGTTAATAAGCTGATGAATAGCTAGCGAAAATACTGGCTTACAAAGCAGACTAAAATATGTACAACAAAACTATTGCAAAGTTCCACACCACACATTTATAGAAAACTATTAATATTCATTAGCCTCTTGCACAAATTATATGATTTTTTTTCTTTTAAAAAGTTCTTGTTTTAACAGTTGATGCTCCCATATCGATTTAAGTAATAGTCCTGTGTCCAAACTACATTTCTGAGGGAGGGGGGGGGACTTAATCCTTCTGAAGGGAGCCCCACATTCAAAACTGAAGATGCTGAAAATGATCTGATTGTAATTTCTATGATTAATATATCGATGTCAGTAACTATGCCGAAATATTTACTACAACTTCATTTTTGAATAATGATGTCTTATTTGATTATTTGTACACTTTAAAACTTAACCAAAGTATCAATTTCTGTATAACTTGTATAAAGCCTAATCTTCCACAAGAAAATAAAAAATATATCATAATTGGCACTTATTTAACTGCTCTGTAAATACATTTTCTAGAAGTATGCTGAAAACTCAGGAAATGAGTATTAGTATTCTTTTATTGCTAGCTGACATGATTGCATATATCATCAAAATTTTAAAATGTTCTTCACTCCTTAATTATATCATTTCATTGGAAAATTTAATATCAGAACACAACTGTAAACAAAAGATGTTCTTTCTTTTTATATTCCTCTGCTTCTCTGAGATATCTTAAATGATCGTTTCAGTTTCTAATTTTTACATCCTAGCTAATGAATATTTATATCAAAATTTTAATGTAATATATGCTTTATTGATGCTCTAAATTGATGATAAATTCTTCTCAATTGTAAAATAAGAGTGTCTCAGTAAATTTTGTAAGTAGAAGAATAAAACTTTGTGTGTTCATGAAGGAATGTGGAAGAATCAAGTACAAATTGACTTTTTTGGATTGTAAAACTTGTTTTTAAAAAAAGAAAGAAAAAAAAAAAACAACTTTTTTGGTACTTTACTGTTAACCAGGGGGCAGCAAAAAATTACCAAATAATGTAGAATTCCACCAAATTTCTTTGGCAATTTCACACTGCCACCCGACTAAGTACCACTTTACTAAAATGTCTTTATTATTGGAAGCCAAAATGTTTCCTTGCAGTTGCCTACCTTATTTAAGGAAACTTTGAAGTTAGAAATATATTTTTTTATATGTAATATTTAGGAAAATAGATATTAGTTCTTATTTTGTGTGTGTGGTGAGGGAAGGGGGAATGACTTTTATATCTGCTATAAGCCAATGATATTAATATTAACCTTTTATTATTATTCTGTGGATTTTAAAAACTGGACCCAATTATTATTGATTTCTCTCAATGAAGGGTATTATTCCACTAATGATCAGCTATTGTATTGATTAGAAGTTTCGTGCTGACTGAAATATGATTCAAATGCACACCATACAGTTTTATGAAAAAAAAAAAAAAGTCTTAAATTGATTTACTAATGTGCTCAACACATTTTATGGTGTAAAATTTTAAAATACATTTATTAATTGTTTTATTTATTTATTTGCAAATTGAAGAAATATTAACAAAGTAAATAATGAGAATTTTATGTGATTTTCATTTTTGATTATTTAGGAGGAAGGAAACATGTGATAACTCTTCAGGGCCACCTACTGAATCCTGCCAGAAATGTCGCAATTTTAATTGGATGGATGTGACAGAGGAGTTTTTCAAAGCCACAGAAGGTAAAATGCATTGTTGCTTATAGTTTATCACTAAAATATATATTATAAACAGTGATATTATCGTGCAATTTTACTGTTTTTATTTCAAAAAATATAGCAAGTCAAACGATGAATTTCTTCATTTATTTGTGTTACAACTTTTGGTAATTTCTTGTTTCTGAAGGTATTAAAAAAATTGCCAAATTCTTGGCACCAGTGATGTTTAATTAATTATAGTTAATCCAATTAATGCTTTTTAGTTGCAATTCCTGATCAATCAGAGAAAACTTTTTTGAATGTCATAAAATAATGTTTTATGGTAGAAGCAACTACTGCTATGGATTGTTGGAAGCCATATAAATCCAATGAGCTACAAGATATTGGTTATGAAAATTTCATGCTAAATCATCTATATAACAGAATGTGAATGTTGATCACTAATAGTAAGATATCTGTGGGAAAGTGCAAAATGACACAATAAAAAGCATCTGGGTACCGCCTGGTAGCACCTTGAATTGTGTACAAATATATGTGGTGACAGATGCATAAAAAGCAGCTTTTCTCTTCAACGTTAGAAGATATTAAACATTTTATGCCTTCTAAATAAATTCATAAAGGTTTAGGATACAAATTTTTGATTTTTGACTTGATTTCTATTTGGTGTTTGATTTGAGGAATATAAATGAAACTATTGCAAATGCCTTCAGAAACGAAAAGTACCAAACTTTTAAATATCTAAAGCTGCTAAATGGTATCCTTACTAAGGTAGAGAAACAAACAAACAAAAAAGATTATTAAATTTTAATAGGGATTAAAAATTTCATATTCACATGTTGTTTAATGGAACAACCTTTAAAAAATTATTTCTTAAATTGTCAATTTTTTAAAGCCTGAAATTCATTTTTTTAAATGCGAAAAATTGCTACAATTAGTCTTTTTTCTAATATTATATAGATATCATTTTTTCATTTGATTTTTGAACTTTAATTCTTCCTTTGTGATATGCAGTAGTAGAAAAAGGAATTAAAAAAAATTAGTAGAAAAAATATTTTTTAAAAAAATCACGTTTCATTTAAATTTAGGCATTAGATTTAAAATTTACCAGCTTTTGTCAAAAATTGAGTCTTTGCCATTTTAAGAATTTAAATAGTATTTTAATAAAGAACAGGGAACACCTTGTTGTTGCTCAGGGAATATACTTTTTATGGCAACAAAGATAAGATTCAGAAGATAAATAAAAAAGGAGTATATTAATGTAATAAATGAGCTTGTTGCATATTAAGTTGGTTACAGAAAGTGGATTTGCTAATGAAATTGCTAAATTCAAAGGTAATAACTGGAAAAAAAAATGATTTTCGATAATGATCTGAAAACAGTTGTAGTAACTCAGAAACAAAATTATCTATAATATTCAAGCCAAAATTCATTGCCAATTGTGATAATTCATTTGCTTATTTCACTTAAATAAGCAATTATTCAGTGATATATTTACAAGAATGTTGCATAAGGAGATGGTATATTTAGTGTTATTTTTAAATTATCAAATTATTGCCTGGTAGTGAGAAATTTACCATTATAAATTTTGCATTAAAATACTTTTAAAATTATGTGATTTTCTAGTCTATTAGTTGAAAACATTTTATAATCCCTAATTAAATTGTAATTGAATTAAAACTGCATTTCTCCAGAAAATTTTGCTTAGTATTTACTTTGCTCATGACAACTGTAATTTTTTGTTACTAAACAAAATTTTTATCAATATTTAAAAATTCTGCTATTCAATATTAAAACTCAGATTCATTATAAATTATATATGGCAGGAATGATGTTTCAATTTTTTAAATAAAATAATTATAAAGGATTTTTTATTTACGATTTTGATCATGTTTTTTAAATTGTGTTTAATTTTTCCTTCTGTCAGAAAACATGTAAATGCATTTTCAGCTATCCTATAATTAAATATTTCATTTTAAAATATAAAATAAGAGAAAAGAAGTATGGGGCTTTATTATCCGGGATAAGCTCTTGTATGAATTGTTAGCTTGTGCCGGGTTAACAAAAATGAAAACTGGAATATCACAACAAATTTAAAATCTGCCAGAATCATCCCAGAAAGCTAATATAGACTTCACTTTATTGCAACGCTGAATGAAAAAAATCACAAATCTAATCTAAAGACACTGGAATACAAATCAACTTCGCATGAAGATAATCTATTTGTCTGATGTTTACAGCAAGAGAGTACAAAATATTCACAATTTTTTTGGAATTTGGCACTGGGCACAATATGGTGACTCAAAAAGCCTGCATTTATAAATAACTGTTTTAAATGGAAGAGTCGTAAATATTTACTGAAAAATTAAGACCTCATTACATCTAGATAAATTGAGTTTTTTAAAATTAAAAGCATCAAGCCATTTGAATTTTTTAAAATATTTAAATTTTTTAAAATATTGTTACGAGCGAGCAAAACGCACGCCAAAGGTGAAAACGTCGGCTGCGCTTCACGGGATACACTGCGCCAACCGGGTTGACTTGGCGGGAAGAATGTTCTGGTAACCCCGAGTCAATTCTGGTTGAACCGCGTTTTCTCCCGGCGCTTTCTCCCGCGTATATAAGAGGAGGGTTGCCTCTTCCTGGCAGTGAATCTCTCGAAGAGAAACGTTTCGCTTGCTTGTAGCTGTTCGCTTAGTGAGCCGTGTTTGCGTTTGCTGTTAACGCTGTGTTATTGAGCTCGCTGTGATTGACTGTTGCTGTGCTATACTATAGCTGTTTTGCAAACCGTGTTTATTGTGCGTAAGACTTGTATTTACGCTGTAAGTGACTGATTATTGCTGGACTGTGTTTTCTGAAGTTTTACCTCTTCAAGTCATCCTGTATATACCTGTAAATAGCTGTAAATAAATTTGTGCTGTCCTCAAATAAAGTCCATTCAATCCGATCCCGCTACGCTAAAAACGTAACAATATTTAAATTTTTTCCATTCTAAGTTTTGTTTACATGTAACAATTTGATCATAAAAGGAACTTGTATCTTCGAATGTGATCCAGTTGCAGACATAAGGGGACATTAATGCTTGCTTGGCTACACAATCAGTTCGTTCGTTTTCAGAAATTCCCATGTGTGAGAGAATTTATATCAGCTCCAATGAGGAATATATCTTTAGAGAATTAAATAAGGTCTAGATCATCCCCCCCCGCATTTTGGAGAATGTAAGTTTAGGCATCTCAGGGTTGTTAATTAGACTAACTGCCGGTTAATAAAAAGCAATCTTAATGCTCTTTAACAAAGTTCATCACAGCCAGAGCTATAACAAAGCCCTCCCCTGAAAACACAAATTGATGTTGTGAATGGTTCAAGAAGCAGTTAATAGCTGCCACCGCTGTAGAATTCACACTTTTTGAGGCAACTGTGGCCAAGCTATTTTTATCCGTAGGGGGGGGGGGCTGCGATTTAAACTCAGCGTATAAAATTTTGATGATAATCGGGTTCAAGTTTCTTTGTTGAAATTTCAAACTATGAGTCCTGATAACGATATTCTCAAAATCTTTCCTTCTTACCGAAACCGCAATCGGAATAATTTTCAAGACGACAGTATTCTTCCAACGTTCTTCCGCAAGGAAGTCCTTGAAAAATTCGATTAGAGATGACAGATTTCACTTTAGATATTGATCTTGATACGTTTGTGAATTCTCTGGCTGAGAACTGATTTACAATTTCTTTTCGAATCTTAATTTCATGTTTTTTTCATTTGAGATTTTATAAAGTATTGAAAGAGGTGTCCACTGTGGAAGGCCTAGTGCAAAACGAAGGATGTTACTTTGAATCGTATGCAAAGGTGCAAATCCAACTTTATTGGTCATACCAATCGTATGAACACCAAACGATATTCTTACAATCTTTCCCTTCAATGAATTGAGTAATGCATGTGGTGCAAATCTTTATCAAATTAAATGCATTTGCACCCCACTGAGGAGCGGTAATAGCTTTTAATTTTTTAAAAGCTTTTGTTTTTATCTGGTCAATATGTGATTGAAAGGATAAGGTTACGGCAAACTGGATACCGAGATGATGAACATTATTTGACCAAGGGATATTTCAATCCTAAATCGAACCCAACTGATGATTTTCGAGATAAAGGGTTTATGATATTACTTTTTTGAGGAGCAATATTCATATGCCATTCTCTGCATCAGCTTTCCAGCTTAGAAAGAAAGGACCAAATCTTGTTTTTAGTTGCCTCAACATTATGTTCAACCACTAACAAAGCTATATCATTCACATAAACAAAACAGTTAATATCATTAGGGAATATATTATAAATGTCATTCATAAAAATTGTGAATAGTAACGGGGAAAGGACACTTCCTTGCAAGACGCCCCTTTCGTCCTTAAGTAGAGAAGACGATACGCATCTCCATGATGCAAAAGCTTTTCTATCTTGTAAGAAATAAGAGACCCACCGGGTAATCGTGCCCTTAATCTCCGATTGTAAGATCTTGAGCATTAATCCGTCATGCCAGGCATTATCGTACGCCGCCTTTATGTCAAAAGATATACCATACACTTGCTTCTTTTGAGTCTGGCTGTCAAAATTTTGTTGAGTAGGGCTGCGGATAGGCTGTCACAACCTTTATACAAGAGGAATCCAGCATGAAAAGGAGAGAAAAATCTTTTTTCCAAATAATAGCGCAGGAACCTATCCCAAACAATTCTTTCGAAAATCTTATTCAATATAGATGTTAACGCAATGGGTCTGTAGGATGTGATCTCTGCTGCATTTTTTTCTTCTAGATTTTAAGATAGGAATTATTTTCACTATTCTCCAGTTTTCTGGAACAATGTCCATAAGTGGTTGAATAAATCTAGAGTTTCATCTATATTATCGTCGGTAAGACGACATCATTTTCTTGATTATTTGGTCTATGCCAGGGGATTTATTTTTCGTTCCTTTGTTGCATTTTGAAGTTCTCTAAAGAAAACGGGCAGTTCAAACTTTTTAAATCATAATTTTCAGGATCATCAACAGAAAAATCTAAAGGAATTCTTTCATTTGAGGCTCTCTTAATTAAACTAGTTGCTATCGCATTTGCCTGAGTGATTGGTACTGTTAGAGTAATAACCAGAGAGAACGAGGTTGGACATGCAAGTGGACTCGTCTTAGTTGAGTAAGGCTTTAACGATGCGAAATGCTTGATGAGAAGAAGCAACCTCCTGACAGAATTTCTCCCAAAATCTGCGTTCTCTATTCTTGACGTATTTCCTGAGCACTTCCGCCATTTTTTGTTATGCGGTCCAGTTTATACTAGAAGGGTATGATTTCGCCTTTCTTTATAACTTTCTTTTAGGAGCCTTAAGGTAATTATTTTTTGCATCCTACCACGGGCAATGAAAGTGTGCTGATTTACAAAAAGAATATGATGACGATTTTGCACTTTCCTGGGAGACTTTAATAAGGCCATTGAGGGAAGAAACAACCCCTCGACGTTTTAGACAAGCATTGACCTTCTTTGAGAATTGACCCAAATTCGCATATTTCTGATTATAAAGAGATTTTGTACCTAGATTGCAAAAGGATATAAAAATGAAGCAGTGATGACTATTATACATATCATGAGAGATCTCTATACTAATCTTACTGAAAATATCAGTTGAGCATATGGACAAATCTAATAAAGAAGTGACTTGAGTCCCCTGATATCGGGTAAAATGTTTCAAATTGAACAAGCACATTTGTTTGGTGCTAATCCAATCCAGGACAAAATTTGCAACGTAAGATGGATGATTATTCCTAAGTGATGGATGGAGTATATTAAAATCCCCCAGCAAATCGAAAGGAGGAGAGATTTTTGAAAACAAAGATTTCAACCAGTTATCTCCAAATTTACCTGCAGAAAAGTAATGATTAATTATTCGAATTTAACCAATTCTTATTTTAACTCCCAAGATTGCTGTCGAAAGAAGTTTAAGTGAAATCACTTGAGCAGGGATACTCTGTTCAACTGCAATTAACTATCCGCTTCTAGCAGAGTTTTCTTTCAATTCGAATGATTTTCCCCCTTTTAAAACCGAAAAAAGAAGAAGCCTTTAGCCAAGTTTCCTGCAAATTTAAACATTGAGCAGACAATAAGGGAGGAGCCTGCAGCCAGGGGGTCCCTCTAACATTCCACTGAACGAACTGAGAGAGGGGAAAAAAGGGGTGGGAAACAAATTAACCGATGTCCGTGAGGGATTGTGTCACTTGCGCTCAGTCTCATTAACGCTAATTCATTAGAGGGTGTCATTTGCGCTCACATGGTAGGTTTACTGCAATTTAATCACCTTTGGCAGGAAAACTTGGCGTGCATCTAGAGGGGCTATAGAGAATGCACATTTCTCGCATTGATAAGATTAAGTGACATAATTAAGGGTCCTTATCTTCGAAATATTCGATTTTTTTTCTCACGGTAAAACTGTGAAATTTTCTTTAAGAACGCTAGATACATTTTAATAGTTTATTTTAGATTAGGGGTTAGATTAAATTTAGATGAAAAAGGGAGAGCGAAAAAATATATAAATCTAGCTCAGGGATGCACAACCTTTTCAGGATGAGACGCCAAAATATGAAAAGAGATCATGTCGAGGGCCAAAAAAGCACATAAATGCTAAAAAATATGAAAAACGCGAAAACATTGTTTTTTTTTATGGCAATACGCATGAATTACAGTTATTACTTTACTTATTTTATTCATGCACACATTATGTAATAAATAAATGAATAAAACACAAACATTATAGCTACGATTATCTAAACCTAAAAAAAAAGAGATTCTTGCTAAAAAGGGTGCAAACTTGAAATAGAATAACAGAGGAAAACTTTTTAGTAATTATACAGAGAACGCAATTTAAATTTTGAGAAAAAAATTAATAATCGAAATTAGTAAAAATAATGAATTTATTTAAAGTTATTGATTTTATGTTGGGCTTAATATTAGTTGTAGCAATGCGTAGAACAGCAGAAAGGTTCTCATCTCATTCTTAATTTTGATTTGTTTAAATTCATTAGTGAGAAAATTTGCTCACAAATGTAAGTGCTTTTAAGAAAGTTGCACATGCAGCTGCATTTTTCTTTAAGCATAAAAATTCCTATAGCAAATCTTTATAAAATTCTAATATCGGTTTACCTTTGAACTGATTTTTGAAAAAAATCAGATTTCTGTAAATTAATTTAGGCTAACTGCGTACTCTCATCCACTAGATTAACATCAACAAAAAATGGAGAAGAAAATTCGTCAAATTTCGTTTGGCACTTTTCAAAATCTGAAAACCGATCATCAAATGGTTTATGAAAAATTTGAATTGGATCCTCATACTGCATTTTCATGTGTGGAAATTTTTCAGGTTCGCGAGCTTCTCCTATACGAAAATCGTACTCGCCGTTAGCCATGAAGGGAACAAACTGAAAAGCTTCGTAATAAAAAGTAAATAAAATTAATGAACAACAGTTAATTATTTATTCTGATGTAGAACCGTTTTCTTTTCAGATTTTTATCCTTTTTCATTTGAAAAAAGTCTCATTTCATTTTAAATTAGTCATATTTTATTAACAACATTCGCGGGCCAACTTCGAAGGCTATGCGGGCCAATTTTGGCCCGCGGTGCATAGGTTGTGCATCCCTGATCTAGATGATAGAATAAACCGAACAGTAGAAAAATATTCTTTTGACAAGGACTTAAAGAGCTGCCTTGTAACTCTTGCTAATATAACAAAATTGTTATAAAATTATTTTAAAGCAATGATTAATAAAATTTTATTTGAAATTTTTTTAAATAATACTAATAATAATTAAAAAATAATTCAATAATAATTGAAAAATAATTTTTAGTAATAAAATGGAATTGAAAAAACTAAGCAAGTGTAAACTTCAAGAAATAAAATGCTTTTAGGTAATGTGAATATTTTTTCATGCATTGGTTACTCTTTCTTGCTTTTTTTGCATATATTAATCTTTCTACTTACCATCAATGGTTAAAATTGTATTTAAGTTGCAGTGTGAAAGAGAATATTTTGTGTATTTTAAAAACTGTTGAATTGAAATAATTTATTTCATTTGTGTTATATATTTGAATAATAGCATTTTCTTAATAAGCTATTTATATATACTTACAAGTTTTTTTTTGTTGATACATTGAATAACCACTTTACAATGTTGAAGTGTTTCAAAGAAATTTTTAAAACGCACATGTCTACTGCTAAATAATTTTATCTAATTATCTTAAAGATGATGATGAAACTAAAAGCAAGCGAATTTCCTTAATACTTATTACTAACACTTATTTGCTATTATATTTGAAAGATATTATGCTTCAAAAATTCTAAATTATTCAGTATAAAATTATAATATTTATTTGCAAATTATAAATTTCAACAGCAGTTATGCTTTTAAAAAATCCTTCTTAAAATAGTCAAATATTTCAAATGGGGAAAAGACTCTTTATATACAGATCATCAAATAAATTGAATAATTACATTAGAATTTATGTAATTTGAATAAAATTGTCTTCAACGGAAAATAAAACATAGTTTGTTTTCCCTCATATAAATGTAAGGCTAGCAAATGTCTAAATTCCATCAATATTTGAAATTTTTAAAAATGAAAATAAAATAATTATTACAATTTTAGCCTTTCCTTAGAACTACTTAATTTGTGTGAATATTATATTATGCCAAGCTATAATTTATACTAAATATGGAAAAATCTTAATATCCACCCTGATTGTGATATAGTCAAAAATAATTAAATGATTTTTTAAAAATTGTCTCTAAAAACTATAATATTAAATTTTAGAATAGCAAACTTATAAAATAATTGTTAATGTGTCAAATATTTGCAATATAGCAGGAAGGAAATTGAAATAATGTTTGAAAACTGGACTTTAAAAACTATAGGTGTATAAAATTTTTATAATAATAATTGTTGTATATATAAAAGTGTGAAAATTTTTTAATCTCCATAGCTTTCATGCCATTTTTTTGTTTTTAAACTCGCTAGTACTCAAGTTTTATGTCATTTTAGTGGAAATAAAATTACATTAACATTTATTTAAATCAGATTCATTAAATCAGCTCAATAATACGAAATGGGTTTTGATTTTCCAATTCCTATCAACATATAAAATCTAAACTCAAGTTCGATATTTTATGAACTCTAGCATTTCTTTTTTTATTCGTTTATTCCTCAAGATATAAAAGCACACATATTGTTTGGTGTTTTTTTTATTAATTATGATTTTTTCGTTAGTTTTTTCCAAATCCAATTAATGATAATGATTATAACTGCTTTCTGAGAGTATGGATAGACCTCTTGATGAACATCAAGTTCAGAAAATAATTTTAATTCTAATTTAAGCCCCTTTGGGGGAGCCTCCTTCCACCCCTCAAAAAAGAATAACCTAACATTATTAATTTCACGTTGTTTAAATTCTATTTCTGCTTCGCTAAAGCCTATAACATATTTATAACCTTTTCAATAAATTATTTTAAAAAATATTCTGGAATTGTATTGATTAAAGGGCATAAAAATTTGTTCCAAATTAACTCCTTCGACACCTATTCAGAATTGCATTATAACACTTATTAATAACACTTGGGCATATGTGATAGGATTCATGTGATATAAGGACTGACTTTTTGAATTAATCAGCAAAGATTTATCAAATATCCACTGATAAAGTTAATTCATTTCTTAGTTTAGATATAAGTCTTGGTATTTAAGACCAGGGATAATGATTTCCCGCCCTCTTTTGTACACTTAGCTTTCGTGATTTCCGTTGTGTTGTTCCGTGTTGTGCACGTCGCCTTCGCTTGTAAATAATGCCTGCTCCCGTGATGGAATAAAAAGAACTAAAAATTCAACCTGTATTCTCTATGATTTCGGCCACGACTCTGCTATTTATTCTCAGCAAATCATTTAAATGTGT
>JAOUZG010051635.1:161835-184119 GCA_026289955.1 Argiope argentata | reverse complement strand
AGTCAATTTATTTAGATTCATAAAAGTAATTATTTTCTCATGCTTTTCAAGTTACAATTTCTTAATGAATCCAATATACAATGCAGTATTGTGTAAAAATCACTTGGTTAAAATAAATGCTTGATAGGTTGAATTTTGGTAAAATCAAAACATTTGATTTTATATTAGCTTTAAAAACATTCTTATGTCTCCCCCCCCCCCCCCCCCCTTCATCTATCTCATTGTGGTTAGTAAATTTTTCTACTACTAACTTTGATTTTATAAAATACTTTTAAAAGTTACTTAAAAATTATTTCCTCCTTGTAGAAAAAGAAGCATCTACAGTGATTTGCTCATTTATAAAAAATTCAACTAATTATATTCAGCATTGATTGGATTAAAACATTTTCATATGTAATATTTATTCTTAATGCAAAAACTACTTTTGTATTAAAAAATTAACAAAATTTCTTTTTCCAGCAAATGAGAATACTGCTTGAAACCTCACTATTTTTTAAATATTTTGAATTGTTAATTTTCTCCATAAATTATTAATATTTGCTTTTATACTTTAAATTTTATTTTTAAATGATACTGAAACTTATAAAATTTCAATTAATACTGTGACAATTAATTAAACATTTGCTTTTTCATGATAGTAAACTAAATATATATATTTACTTGACCTAAAGTGTTAACTGTCCAGTTGTATATTTCTTGTATTTTTGCAGAATTTTGCAATTATGTCATAGCAACAATTTTCTTTTATATTCTTATTCTTCAATCACGGAAATTTAAAAAATAATCATTTACTGTTAAAAGCTTTAATTTCCTTGCTTTGTTGCAATTTGTTCAATTTTGTTTTAATTTAGACGTTGTTGTCTCTAATTTTCTCAATCTTTTTATTTGCAATATTATTATCATATCAGAATATGATGTTGATTTGGAAATAAAGTTTGTGCCTACAACAAAAATCTGTAGGCAAAAAATAAAAATTTTATTATCTGCATGAGCATCTCAAAAAATCAGCCTTTAATAATGCATTGCCATTGCATTTACAAAAGCTCTGATTAAAAAAATAATAATAATAAGCTAGTGACTACAGCAAATAAAACCTAGAAAAATGTCATTTTGAGCATAGGATTATATGAAATGAAATAAATAGGAAATATGATACTTTTTTTAAACAATAAATGCAAAACCAGTTTTTTTTTTGATAATTTGCAATATTAAAGTGATTAATTCAATGAAAAAATTAAAATGGATAAAGATATAATTTAACTTGCACGAACAAGAAATGATTGGCCGTCCAAGAAATGATATTCTGACATATGATACATTAAAATATGCATAGTAGATTTCATTATAATCTTTTATTTATGTATTATTTTGTAAAATATATTTGAGTAAAAATTACTAAAGATTTTAATAGAAATATTTTTAAATATAATTGAAGAAATTTCAAAATTATTTTCAAACCGTTAAAAGTTATTGACAAAAGTATTTTAAAAATATCAAGGCTATTTCTGGCAATAGAATATAGAATTTCCTGACTACAAAGTCGGCTGCATCTGTTTAATTACATTTTAAATAAAGACAATACAGATGTCAACTTCTAAAATTTGAAAAATCTGAAATCAAACTTATTAACTGAGGGAAGAAATTGCATGAATATGAAATCAATATCATGGTTTTAAAAAAAATTGACCTTTAAAATGTTACAGAAATATTTATATGGAATAATTTGCTCTGAAATTATTGCATAAAAATGCTGAAATTTCAGTTAATTTCTAATTGATCAAATTATTAATTAACTTTTGAACTTGAAAAAAACGAGAATATTCTTTTCCCTTAAAAGTCTGTACAAAGTTTTGTTGAATTCATCTAAGTTGTTTAAAAGATATGGAATGTGCTGCCCATAGTGGATTTTATTTATATCAATATAAATGTGTATACATAATATTTTACCTATATTATCTTGAAAACATAATTACTAAAGTAATTTTGATTAAAGTTGAATTCATATAAAATTTGTTGTTCAGAAAGAGGGTAAAATTTTTTGCTGAGTTTTCCAGTTTAAAAAGGGTATCTTTGATGGGAAAATAAAATTTTCTTTTTCCTGTTTTATTATTAGTTATATATAAGTTAATTAAATTAAGGGAAATGTTGATTCATCATAATGAATACATTTTACACTGAAAGCTTTTTGAAGCTTCAGTTACTGCAAAGTTGTTAGAAAAAATATTTTTCAAACTAATTTATAAATCAGATAACTAATTTAGCAACTTGAAAAGTATATTTATAAATACCATTAGCAATGATTATTGTTTCAGTCATTAGCAAGTTATTCTGTTACTAAAGAAAACACCTCATTCAAAAGTCATTATTACTCTAGTGTCATGATGTTAGTTATGGGTTTAAATATTTTATTATTTTTTTATCTTTAAAATTTTAATTAATTTTATCTTTTATATATCATTTTATATAATGGTAAAAAATGTATAAATAGGAACTTAAGTTTAATATTTAACAATGTTTTATTTAAAGTCTAATGGGCTATTTTAGGAAAATTCTTCAATTCCAGTGATAAATACTTGTTGATCCTCTGATTGTATAATTGTTTCTTTCTTGGAAATTTGAGAACTAAAATAAATACCTGAAGCATAGAATATTTATTAAATTACAAGGATTAGTTGTCTTATGTCAGAAATGCATGTATTGAATGTTGGGATAGTATGGCAATCAATGTATAAATAGGATTATTGTACGCTGAACCCATTTGCGTAAATTGATTTAGAAAATCTATCAGCATACATATTTATTATTACTGATCCTTTGCAATTAGTATTGCCACTTCTATGCAAAGGATTAATTGTAAATATGAGAAATCCATTATGCATTATTTTCATTCTTAGGAGGATTTTCAACCTGTCATGTATGGTTATAAATTAGCTAATGATATTCCAGTGGGTAAAGCCACAGCCATGTTGAAAGAAGTGGAAGAAGAGTTATTAAAAAAAGTAAAGGTAGTTATTCCATCCCATAGTTTCATATTAAAATAACATTTTTATATTTTCAACTGTGTAATTATTATTATCATTACAATATCAATTAATTTGGAATTTATTTCTTATTGAAAATTTAAAAAGAGTTTCAAATATAACATAAATTTTTCATTATAAATAAACATCAAAATTGGAAATGCTAACAAATGTTTAGGTAAAATTAACAAATGTTTCAAATTTATATATTAAAATTGATTTTGTATGTGTGTGTGGATGCGTGTTTGACTGCTTTCATAATGATTAAGGCTCTCCTGATAATTATTTGGTTTTGAATAGAATGACATTTATTTTATCATTTTCTTACAAAATCAAATTTTATTTTTTAAATTTCTTGTAGCTTACTCGATCCAAGCCCGGTGAAGAACAGGATATAGAAGTCCAAACAAGAGTATATATTTAATCTTATTAATGAACTTTCAAATTAAAAAATATTGGTCACTTGTAATTTTATAATTAATTCCTTTATTCTCTTAATCAAGACATCTCTTTTTATTGATTATGTGTTATTTGGCTTATAAATATTATTATGTAGTACTCTTACTTATATTTAAAAATCACTCAAAATTCTTACATTTAAATATCAATAGAAAATTTAATATGTGTTCTTATGTGTGACATAAAATTTGAATAATTAACTAATATCTTTTTTTCTTTCAAGCAAAATTTTTGGAGGTTTAATCAAGCCTGAAATTTTAAATTTAAATGAATTTTTTAAATTTATAAAGTATATCTGAATCAGTTTTTAAAAGTTTCAAAAATGAGATTGTTACCGAAAATATAAACTGCTAATAATATTATTTTAATTAAATTTAAAATGATATTTTGCTTTTAGAGATATTAGGAAATAAGGTCCCTTTCAAGTGTTATTTTCTCCAAATGGGAAATTTAGCTTAAACTTATTTTTACTATAAAAACTTAAGGTCATTGAATTTTTAAAATAATGTTCATTTAATTTGCTATTAAGAACAAAGAAGTATTATAAATAATTAAGGTATTCTTATTATAAACATTTAAGCTCCCCCTTTTCCCTCAACAAGAAAATTAACAAAACATTTATTTTGTAGTAAGCAACTTTTTTTTTTAAAGTTTTCAAACCCTTTTTTAAATTTTTTATAGTATTTTTTGATTATACTTTTCCTCATCATAATGATTTGCAAATAATGTGTAATAAATTATTCTCAATGCACATCTTATTTCTAATGCAAATTTTTAAAGAAAGTGTTGAAAAAACATCTGATTAATTTAATTATTGATCCCTCATTAATTCATATTTTAAAAATGATTAAAATCCCTGCCATTTATACTAAATTTAAATCATATGTTTCCGTTATTCACACAAATAATTATTAAGATTATTATCAATGTTTAGTAAATATATTAAATTTTGTGTCACAATTATCCTTTTTATCATTAAATATGATTAGTTTTTTACTTATTTATTTTCTATAGCATGAAGAAGCAGTAGCTCTATATTCAAGAATAAAATTTTGTCGGATACTTTACCAAGCTCTTCTTTTATTTCAGAAGAAAAAGGTACTTTATTTCTACAATGCAAAATACTGTTTAGATTAATATCTTTTATGTTGGTGCAAAAAAAAAAAAAAAGTCTTTCAGAGTTAGCTTTAAAACATTTTATATAACTCAATTTTAAAAGTAATTATTTAATTGTAGAAATAGATAACTATTTAATTGCATATTAGAGCTTACACATTGCTTAATAAATAACGAGTATTTTCTTTCACAAAAGCAAAATTCTGGTAGTCTGGAATTTATAAAAATCTAAAAACTTAACTCTTAACTACTGAGAAAACTGTCAGTAGGCAGTTGAAGAAGAGGCTGGCATATAGCTGATGAATTACTTTAATAAACAAATTCATTCAATTTCTGCCAGCTCATAACAAACATATAGTGGAATGTTGCCATTGAGAAGAATTTCTTTTCTATTGTCCATTGCTGGAAGTAAAAATTGCAATTTTTGATGCATTTTGTCTTTTTTTAGGAAGTTTTTAAGTTATAATGATTTCTCTAATCTTCAAAAAGTGATGGCAAGTAATTCCTTTTCATGATTACCAAACTGAAACCATAGAAGAATTATAATTACTTTGTATCAACTGAATAATTCATGTAATATTTTTTTCAGATTAATGTAAAATATTTTTTTAACATTATTTTGTGATTTGCTTTAAAAATAATTTAAGATCTTTTTCAAATTTTTCACAAATTTTAAATTATTTTTAAAAAATTAAATTATTAATAGCTTATTACATATTTATTACTTATGTATTAGTATTATGCATCTTTTTTTCTTTAGTGTTTTGCTGTAGATGAGGTTGATAAATTTCTAGTTCAATGTCATGAATTACTTCCTATCATAGAAAAGACTATTCATTTAGGCATTCGTCCTGATCCAAATGCAGAAAGTAGCAATAGAGGTAATATTCTGGCACCATTTAACCTGTTAATCAGTTTTTACAGTTATGTTCATTTCGTTTTCAATGCTTTGTATTTATAAGTGTTGCAGATGAACTTAATAATGTTTCTGTTTTAAAAATCACATTTACCAAAAGTGAAATATACTCTATTATTATGAATTATAACTATTGTTTATTTTTCTATGAATCAAATGCCTTTTTTTAATGAATTTTGTTTCATGTGTTATTTTAATCTTGATGAAGAATGCGATTTGTGGTAGAATTTTTTATTTTGTTTATAAAAGATTCTACCACAATTTGTATCATTTTGTGGCAAAATTTACATTTTGCTTGTAAAAGATTTTGCTATAAATAAAATATTTTTTAACATTTTCTTTGAGACTACAATATATTTTTACTTATTTACTAACCATATCTTGTTTATGCAAAAAAAAAAAAAAAAAGTGAAAATGATTATATGTGAAATTTTATAAATATGGGCTATTAATAAAATATTAGCATTTTACAATCAAGAGTTCAAAAGTGACACCATATCATTTGTAAGCGCACAGATTGTCGTTTGTGTTTTCTTATAAGTGAATCAGCAAGTTATATTCAGAAAGTGGATAGAATAATTTTTAAGAATTGAGCATATATTTCATAGGAGTTACTGCTTTATAAATACATTATTATTATTATTATTTTCAAATTAAAATTCTTACAAAAAAAATTAATTTCATACTGAGAATAGTAATATTTTATTCTGGACATAATTCATTTTTTAATGCATAAAGAGTATCATTTATGTGTTATGTTTCTTTTTAAAAATTAAACAGAAGCCTGATGTAAAAAAGCTTATTTTGTAATGACTCTTCCCCTCCCTCCTTTTTTCCTACTCATATTAGCATTACATAAGTTTTATCCAGAATCTTCTTTTTATAATTTTTTTTTATCTAAGTAGTATTATGTTCATTTTACTTTGGGCTCTTTGGTGCATTTATAAATTTGTTTTTATGACATTTAATTGAATACTCTTTAAAGATTAAACTTTCATTCAGATGTCAATCCTTTTAAGAGTTCTGTTGCTTACTCTCAGAGCCATATTAATCACACCAAGATTCATTTCTCTTTACTATTGAGTTGAAGCATCAACATTATCAAAGAATTCACCATAAAAGTTCATTCTTGACTTAAATGTTAATATAATGGAATGTATACTAATAAGGTTGTTATCTCCTGAAAATAAAAAGATTGCTGTTAAAGGATATAAGCCCATTCTGTATTGTTGTCATTCTCCAGATAGATAGCGGAGGACAACTAAACAATAGTTTGCTATTTTTTTAACCTTAAAATTTGATGAAACACTTCTTTGTTAATATTCAATTGATTAGCAATTGCTTGAATAATTAATTGGCAATCCAATGCCATTAATCATGAATTTTCTCCTTGTGATAACATTTAAATCATTCAAAAATTCTTGAATTAGATAATACTTCCCCACTATATTTTTGCTTGAACATTTAATGGATTTCTGTTACTTTTTTTGCTAAATTTCATAATAATTCTCCTCTCCATTACTATACAATTTGACAACAATGTAATAGGTTTATTTTAAAGTATACTTCAAAAACTAATCTAATAACATAACTCTATTTTTAATTTAGAATGAATTATTATACTTCAGTGGGTATGTACTAAATACACTATCTGATAGCATTTGAGGATACATATATATATAACCATGTGCTAAATATTATTTTGGTGTAATTATTTTAAGTTCTATATTAAAATTTAAAATCAAATTAAATTAAAATCAATTTTTATCAACTTTTTTCCCCTTAAAGACTATTCTCTTTTTGTTTCATGTTATTGTAAAAGTTTGCTTTTCAGATAAATTTTTATCTCTGCTTAATATATATTAAAAATTTTAGGTTTAGTTCATTGTTTTCTTTTTTCAATAGCTGATTATCCTACTATTTTGGGTTTTGAGCCATTGGTGAATCAAAGATTGTTGCCCCCAACTTTTCCTAGATATACTAAAATAAAGACGCGCAAAGAATCAATTGAATATCTTTCCTTATTGGTTTCTCGACTGCGAACTATCTGTAATATAACAGAATGTGTTACATTTCATTCTGCTTTGGTAAGTTATTTAATCTGCTTTTTATTAAAATATTCCTTCAGATATAAAATTTCTTTCATTTGGAAACTAGGTAATATTGTAATCGTGGTTTAGCATCATTATTTTTTTTAATTTAATTTCTTTTTTTGGTTTGAATGTCTTAATACAAATATGTGCTATGGCCTTTTTAGATTGCAAAATACATAGTATCAATATTATTGTATTCATGATTCAAGCAACATATTTAATGACTCATTAGAAAATGAAATCATATTTTCAACTTTAATATATATTGTTATAGACTACTCTATCATATTTATAAAATATGTTATGATAGACCATATTTATTATATTTATTTCAATTACTTTTTCTGAGATTTTTCTTGTTGTTTACTAAAATTAACCTAAAAGTAATAACATTATTTTATGAAAACTGTCCGTTACATTATCTGGAGGTGCTGCAAAAAAACTTGAGATTTGAAGAAAAAAAAAGTTGTAAAAATGAAAAAATTTTAAAATGTGCCTTTAAAATTTTTTCCTTAGATTTTCGTTTGGTAATAGTGAGGAAAAGTAATCTTTTAGGCTCAAAAATAATTTTTTAAAGTTTGGTTGCATTGCAACAATATCTCAAAGTGTTGCAAAAAGTTTCAAGTTTGTAAAAAGTTGTAAATTTATAAACTTTTATAATTACTTATGATTTTTTCTTTTTTTTAATGTTGCAAAAGAGGATTTGAAATATATATATAAGCTTTAAACTGGAATAAAATATTAATTACAAAGTATAATAATAATAAAAAATGTTTAAAAAAGTAATTTTTTATGTCAAATTTTTCATTTTTTACTTTTGTGTACTTAATGATTACAAATGCTTCTAATGCAAAAGGTTTTTTTCTACTTCTTTGTCAAATGAATTGTTTTTTGTTTTTTTAATCTAAATTTTGGCATATTCTTTGTGAGTCAATATTTGTTCTTTACATATCCTTCTCAGACAATTGAACCACTGACATTTTGAGCTTATTTAGCTACAAGTTTCCCAGCCTTTTCCAATGCTTCCATGAAACAAGGAAGCCAGGGAAAGTCAATATTTGAGTCCCCAGTACCGTTTGACTATGTTTCGGATACCTTCCATATCGTCTTTCAGAAAGTCACTGGAAACATGTTTTAACAGTTATATCATTTCAAACCATGGGATCATGTTAATATAATCCTTTGCATCAACTTTTATGTTTGGAGCATTAACTCTCTTTGAATTTTACCTTCACCACCTAGGATAGAAAAAAGGATATTTTCAGAAGCAGCAAAGTGCCCATTTCTTTGAATAATTTGGTCTATAATGTTCTTGAGATTGTCAGATGTTTGGAACCATAAGTACATGAAGATTTTAACTTAATATATTAAGTTACAGTGGCACTTGATAGTTTTATCTCTTGTCTATCTAATTGATCTGGTTAGTTTGCTTCATTTTATGAAGAAGACTATTGTTCTTCTTGGTTGTTATTGTTGCTAGTAATTGTTTCAGACATGCAAGTATTTTTAGTCCATTCTTTATTAAATAGTTATTCTCTGTTGTTCTTTACTCTTTCTTGCTTATTTCTTCATCAAAGTACTCTTGGTAGCAAATCAATATTACTTATAACCATTTGGAAAATATGTCGTAAAAAACCATGGAAAATATGTCATTAAAAACTTGACAACTTTAAATAACTTTTCTAAGTTTGAATAGTACAGGGTTTTAAGGGGCTTATTAATCAGAAAATAATTTTAAAATACTTGAGAAATTTGAAACATGAGTGTCAAAACTTCTTTTGACACTCATGTCTTCTTTTCATGGAAATTTCTTTTTAAGGAACTCTTTTTATTATTTTAACTGAGGTATAAATACAAATGAAGATAATATTCAACAGTAATTTTTGTGAAATTTGTTTCTAGTATTAATTATACTAAGGCTTATAATAAAAATTTCTGAAAATCCACTTCAAACTATTAATTTTTTTATCAATTGATTGCTAAATGCTATAAATAGATATCCAAAGAATTCTTTATCAGTTAGAGTAATTGTAAGAGAAAGCAAAATAAAGAGTAAGAGTAGCATGTAGAAATAGTAAACTAGAAAGTTATAGTACTTTTAATCATTGATAGAGGAAATACTTGATTTAAATTTATTTGTTTAAAATTTGTAATTATATGATTTTTGATTGTTTTTGTTCCTCAAAGTAGTGATAACTTTGAAAACATTCATTAAAATAACAATTAATTAAAAATTAAGATAAACTTTTCATTTTCCCCTAATATTTTTAGAAAATAAAATTTTATGAAATAGATTTTTTACACCATTTTAAAACTAGGGGAAAAAATTATCATCCTTTGATAGCATTAATCTTTCCCCCACAATTTAATGCATTTTTTAAAGTTTTTAAAATGATTTTCCAAATACTTTTTGATAAATCAGTTTTGTAGTTTAATGATACAACTATGAAGTCCTTATCACAAAAGTTTTTAGTATCAAGACAAAATTTAATGTTTCAAAAAATTACTCTTGGGCAAGATGATATATTTATTTTTGCATATACTCATTTTTTAGAATGATTCTTTGATGTTTTATTGTATAAGCGGTAACAAGAATAGTTCTGAGGATTGAAAAAAGTTATGATTTTTTTTCTTCTTAAATACATTAACTCTTATGTAGATTTTCTCTAACTCAAAATTTAATATACTTCAATATACTTTTATAAATTTTTTCTTTAACTCAAGCTCATTGAAGGAAATAATTTCATTTCTATTTCATTAATATTTTACTATAATATATATTCTTGGACCAAATACAAATTGATACTTATTATGATGTGATAATAGATATAAGTTTTTTAATTGCAGATATTTCATGTTTTCATAATAATTGTGCAATTATTGTTAGCGAAACTTCTTTCCATTTACTCATTTTTGAAGTAGAAAAATGAAAGCAAATTTCTAACTTGTAACAAGGTTTAGTTTTTAAAAAGTTCTGATGTTAACTCTTCGTTAAATGAAATATTGGTTAGATGTAGAAATATGTCTGCCTATATAATATAATTTTTTAAAAATAATTATTCATCTAATTGGTATTAGATCTAATTAGCATTGTATGCTTTATTTCAAAAACAGTCCTAGAAAGGAATTACTTGTTTTGCATAAATAATATTTTTTTTATTAAATTCATGTTTTTCATCTCAATTAAATAATAAAAGGTGCAATCGTTGTAATAATTAATATTGTATTAATACTTTAAAACCCTGAAAAACAGTATTCCCTGTTAACAATTTATTAATTAATGGTGGCTTATATAAATATATAAACATACCCCAAATGAAAAATATTTAAGCTTGAAGATAAATTTCTGAAATATCTTGAGGGTTATCTATAGATTAATATTATCAATTGTAGCACAAAGAATAAATGTGATCTTTAAAATTTTTGAAATTGATTGTGAGATTGTTATTTTGTTAATGAATCCTCATGAAAATTGTGCAGATGTATATTTTAGGAAACAGTGTCTCTTAGGTATTAGTATTTTTAGTATTTAAAGTATACGTTAAGAATATCCTGTAGAATTTGTTATATATATATATATATATATATAATATGCTTTTGAAACTATTTATGTATTTATTTTGTAGGATTTTCTGAATGAATTCAGTAAAACATCTCCATGTGTTCTTTCCAGATCAGTACTTCAAGTATGAAAATATCATTATTATTTAAATTTTGACAACATAGTTACTATGGATTTTAAAAATATTGGTATTGTTTTACAGTTACTTTACTTAAATCAAGCAAAGTGCAGTGAACCTGGCAAAATCTTAGGCACCATGCATATTATAGATGTCCTGAGAGATGCCATAAAATCATTCATCAAACCACCAGTTTTGATGCCAAGGTATTGAAGTTATTTTTTCAATTAGTTAGAATTCTTAAATACATTTGAAAATTAAGTAAAGCAGAAATAAAGGGGGTCTACTACCTTTTTATCCAGCTTCTAAAATTAATGAATTTCAATGCAAGATTTCTTAGTTGAATAAGTCACTTTATATACTTATCCTGCTTTATCTATCTATCTATCTATCTAAGTTCATATGCTAACTACTCAGCAACGTAAATTTTTTATCCCTTTATTGTTACATTTTAAAGAAATTTGAAAGCTGCTTTTGTAAAGGTGTAAAATTTTCAAAATGATTTTTTTTTTGTTTAAACTGAATGAATGAAAAATTTAAGTACATTATTTAAATCTCTTTAATGGTAGATTAATTGGAAATGTAATTCTTAAATAAAACTAAATGCTACTTTTTAACTAATTCTGAACCTATTAAATAAAACTGGATGTTATTATATATAAACTGCAAGAATAAATTATTTTGTGTTATCTTGTTTTTATTCTACTTTTACATATAATATTAATAACTAGACAGTTTCCAATTTATGACGATTTTAACTTTAAAGCTGATGCAACCAGTATGCAGTTTTCTATAAAAACTACATAAAAATTCATTTTACCCTTTGTAATTTTTTCATTTATAATATCTTCATGCAAATGAAGATAAACAGATTTAATTGAAGATGTATATTTTGAATGTAGACTTTTTAAAAATTATTATTATATTTTATTTTTCATTTTTTGTACACCAGACAAAAAAAATCCTTGATTAGCATCATATTTAATATTAATTTTTATTATCTTTTAAATCATCTTGTTTCCTTTCAATTTCTGGTTTAATTTGAAGAAAAACAGGTTGTTGCTTTAAGCATGTTAAACTTGAAATCAGATACTTCTTCTTTTTATAATTTGTGTTTCATAAGAATTGTCAGCTATTTTCAGGAATCAAATAAATCTTATCTTACGAAATCAGAATTTTTAGACAAAGGAATTTTTGACATTTCTTAGGCAATCTTTTAATCTTTCTCAATTAATATTTCAATTTAAGAAAAATTTTAGAGACATATTTTATCACCCTTTTCTATTCTTTCAAATAAATATATTTGAAAAAGTGCAGAAAAATTTTCTCTGTAAACTTTACTATTTTTTTTTCATTTATTTTTTAAAGACATTTCATATTTAATTATTTCATGCAGGAGATTTGATGTGATATATTTAATAGAATTCAAAAGTTTCTGTTTTTCTAAAATTAAATTACAAAAATCCATTTTTTGTGTTCTATGAAAGAATGATTATAAAATGTGTATAACAATAAACAAACATGTAGTTTTTAAAATACAAATTAGTTTTAAATAAAATTTTTACAGATCTCCTTTACTCTTCAATCCACAAACCAAAGAATACGTTGAGACATTTCTTGGTCACTGTGTTCGTCCATTTTGTACTTTGGTGCAAATAACAGGCCATAATCGGGCAAGACAACGAGACAAATTGTCTCATCTATTAGAGGAATTGGCTGCTCTTCAAGAAGAGGTGAGTGCTTCACTTCTAATTGTTATTTTTCCCCCTTTAAAATCTTTTTTCCCCTTTCTTTTATACTTTGTCAACACAATTTCAAAAACTTTTATACTGTGTTGAGTATTATTTTAAATTGTAATTGCTAATTATATTTTGAAAAGTTTTGCATTGTTTTTGTGATAATAATTAGTGCATAGTGACATTCTAGAGGTTTCTCATTTACTTATTAAATAAATTAAAATTTTATGAAAAAGGCAACATATAATTAATTTTGTATTGCTATCTGTTTTACACTGCATTAAAATTCTTCATTATACTATGCATTAAGGTTGACTTTTAATTATTTTTAGTATATGTTGAAGCTATATAAATTGTTTTCTAAACTACTTTTGCATACAAATTTATAAAGATAATTTTACCCCTCCCCTTCTCTCTATATCTATAATTTTACACCATTATTAAAAACATATATTGAATCTACTTCAACTTACATTGAACTTTAAAATATAATATTTTAACTAATTGTAGCTTTTTTTTGTGTGAACTGAAAATAATTCTTGTGTGATTCTTTAAAATTTATTTTGAAATTAGATGAGAGATATGATTTAATTCTTTTTGTTGAAGGAGAAAATTTATTGATATTGTAAGTAATTTGTATCACTTAAGCTGACTTTTATCCATTCAAAAGAATATAATAACTGATTTCAAATGGGTACATATATATTGCCATGCATACACAATGGAAAGTTCATTACACACCTATCATTTTTTTGTACTTTCTGTTCTGTTATTCTCAGTACTACTGTAGATGCATGCTCACTGATATAATCATAAATTGAATAACAATCTTCATAAAGTAGTTATATCTATTAATTTAAATGGAAAATTCAATTAAATACAAGCATTGCAGTGCTTGATACCAAATATTTGATGAGATGTAGTTACTTGTTCTGTATATCTACATTTTAAAGTACTATTACTGAAAGATAAGCATTGAAAGATGGAAATCATTTAAGAATGTATGAATGCAATCATAATATGACAGAATTTTAATGTTTTTGTATTAATTTATAAAAAATAACATTTTATAATGATATCTACATGTTGTTTTATATTTTAAATTTTGTAGCAATAAATATGGATGCCATATAAAGAATGTACTGGATCCAAGTTATCCAGAAAGATATTGTATTTTCCATATGACTGAGGAATTTGCCAGTAAAGAAATGGAACATACACAAGACATTTATTCTCAAAATTGTAACAATCTGATTGTGAGAATATTTGTTAAATACCTAATTCATTCAATTTCTGTTTTATTTAATAGGCTGACAAAGTGGATGCCTTTCTTCATAGTATTTGCATTAAATTGGATAATCCATGCACTCATTTAGCTTGTTTTGGTACGTGGGTTCTTTACCACACTTTAAAAGTAATGATTCAGTATGTACTGTCTGGATTTGAACTGGAGCTCTATTCAAGCCATGAATATATCTATTTGTTTTGGTAAGTTTTCATCTTGAAATATTTCATTTATTACTTCTGCTATTATGATAGCCATAGGTTATCTGAATTTGTATTTCCTGATCAATTTCAAGTATATGTTAAGATATTCGTTTCTATTGAATATGTAATGTAAATTCAGGAATTTATAATATGTTTTAATATGCTAAAGTTGAAAAACAAAAAAAAAACTGCAAAAAACTGCTTCTTGGGTATTTTTCAACCATCAGTCAGTGTAGAAAAATAAAATCACTTGAAGGTTTTCAAACGACAGAAAATAACAATATTATTTTTAAGAAATTTGTATTTTTTAAAGAGGGAATAATCTTAAATGAAAACTAATATCTTTTAAGTTTAATAAACTTTTTGAAATCATTATTTTTGTTAACTTTTAACATTTGTTGATGTGTGTGTGTTTCCCCTTTAAATAAATTTAATAATTTAACTTTTCTTCAGTTTTAGCCTTAATGTTCAATTATTATTTATCTGTAATTTTTGATATGTAGTTATAATTTTTTTAAAATTATTATTTATACCAGAGGTTGGCATCCTATTGAAAAAGAGGAACCAAAAGAAACAATTTACAAAAATTTTCAGTTTTTAAAAAACCACTAAAACTTTTTGATTTAATATTACAGTATTTGTTTATATATATTATATTTTTGGTTTAAAATAAGCAGCTTTAAATGCGGAATAATCTTTATTCATATATATATATATATTATTCATATATCTTTCATATATTTCATATATATTATTCATATATCTTTATTCAATATAGATCATTCCATCAATGTGGGCATGCTTTTGCCTGCCTTTTAAAATTCAATTAAATCTAGCTTATAGCTAGCTTGTTGTTTTAAGTTTCAAGCAGGACTATGTTTGTTAGTTGACTTTTAAATTTAATTTTTATTATATTTATGCATGAGAATGCTTTCTCACATGAATATGTCGACACAAAGATTGTCAGCACTCCATATTTCAACTTCTTCACCTCACTTTAAAGACTATTTCATGAGTACAATATGATGGCCTCAACTAACATAATTTCTTTTAGAGCTGAACACTTATGCTGCACAATGTGCATGCAATTCTAGTTCACTAACTTGTACTTGAGTTCTATGAACTTGCCACTCCACAAGGCTTTGGTGTCAATTCCAAATGACTCAATGTTGATCTCATTTGTATTTGTTTTGAGAGGATTTATTGTAAACACAAGAGTACTTTTGTTTCTTTTGAGTTGCTGAAATCCCTCAACATAATCGATCCTTAATGTTGTTTTTTTTTAAATTATGCCGTAGTAATTTGTGTCAATAGTTTCATTGATCTCATCGTGATATTACTTCAGATTTTTTTAAAAATAAAATAATTTACCGCTCTCCATGTCTTCAAAAAAAAAAGTAATTTTTTTTTCGAAACAAACTACTTTTTCAAGGAAGATGTAGGCTGGATTGCCCCTTCCTTGCAGTTTTAGATTTAGTTCATTTAGTTTTATTGTGGTATCTTCCATAAAGTTGAATTTTTGCAGCCATTTGTCTTCTTCCAATTTGAGATGTTGAATGTCTTTTTCGTTGAAGAATGTTTTTATTTCACTCAAGTACAAAGCAAAACATTGCAATACATTACCTCTGCAAAGCCACCGCACTTTGTGCAGAAGTCATGCAGTCTCATCTCTAAGGACAAAACAATAGTTCAAATTTATCTCATTACGGTCATGTTAAGCATCGCGATTTGTAATGAACAATTATGTAAATCGAAGTTTATACTTAATATCGCAGTGGAATCAGATGGACTTTCTATCGTAGACCAAGGAGGCATAATTTATTTTACGAAATATCGAAGCAAAAATTAACTATCAATTTTTTTAAAGTCCATTTTGATGTGTCTATTTCTCGAACGGCCCTATAAAATAGACGCTTAGCTGGAAAAATACAGAAAATGTTTCTTGAAAGACAATACGATGTAATAGGCTGCAATACAATTTAAAAAATCGAATTTCTAAAACTGAATTTTTGGTGAATTTTTTTCACGAAGAGGCGAAATTTCGCTTTAATATTTAATTATGCCGAAACTTTTCAAGATAACTTAATAATTTTTTTTAAATCGTGTGATAAATTTTTCGTAAATAAATTTTTTAAAATGTGTGAAATTTTGTAAAAATCTGGCGAAAAATTGTGCATTTAAATCATTATTATTATTATTTAGTCATTCATTGGGTTTTCCTCTTCAACATTGCAAATCTAATCCATTAATTAAAAAAATGAGACTAAACTTTTTTATATATATAATTTGGTATTTCTTTGGCACACCCTGATCAATTTTGAAAACAATCCAGCAACAATTACGCGTCTTATGAAATAATTACCCTACATTCAAAGCTGCATGCATGGCAATGGAATTGCTTGAGGAAGATAAACAGTGGCAATACACTATTAAGGAAGCTATTTTAAGCAGCTCATCATTCAAACTGCGAGAAATTTTTTCAGTTATCTTGGTATTTTGTCATCCCTCTGATCCACGAAGCCAAGGACAGTTTTTCAGAAAATATCCGGTTTCAGCATGAAAGACAGCTGCAAGATTCCGCTCTTTCAACTAAGGACAAAGAGTACAACCAATGCTTGATTCTGATTGAAAACACTGTTCAGACTCTGGGACGTCAGTGCTTAAGGGATTATGGTTTACCTCAGTCTGACTGATTTGAGACTCATTTGCAAAACAGAGAGTGCATGCGATTAACAAATTTTGATCTTGAATATTTGAAGAAAAAGTATATAATTCTGAAGCCTCTCTAACAGTCGACAAAGTCCAGCGTATATCAAAAGGTCCTCAGCAGCATCGAGTCTGGTACATGCCCAATATTTTTCTTAGATTCACCTGGTGGCACTGGAAAAACATTTCTCTTGAATTTTTCTTCTTTTAAAGGTCAGAAGCAATAAAGGTATTGCCTTGGCAACTGCATCATCTGGAATAGTTGCAACGTTATTGGAGGGTGGAAGGACAGCTCATTCTGCTTTTAGATTACCCCTTAACCTCAATTACTCAGAGAATCCAATGTGCAGTATTAAAAAAATCAGAGTAATTTGGCTAAGGTTTTTACGAGATTGCAAACTTATTATCTGGGATGAGAGTACTATTTCTCAAAAATCAAGATTCGAGGCACTTAATGAAACTCTCAAAGATCTAAGCAATTCTGATGAAGTAATGGGTGGAGTAACTGTTCAACTAGCAGGAAATTTTCGTCAAACGGTACCGGTTGTACATACAGGAACACATGCAAATGAAGTTAAAGCATGCATCAAATTGTCGTATCTATGGCCTGAAGGGCAGAAACTTTGTTTGAATAAGAATATGAGAGTTCATTTACATGGAGATGCGTCAGCAGAATTGTTTCCTATTCTTCTCCTTAAAATGGGAGAAGGAACATATCCTGAATGTGCTGGCAAAATTATTATACCCCACGTACTATCTAATCGAAGCTACGATAATTATTGGATGTGCTTGGAATACCCCGCATTCCACTAATTCCGTCAGACTATCCTTTGAATTTAGAGGAGTACAGTTTCCTGTAAAAGTTTGCTTTGCAATAACCCGTAATAAGTCACAAAGACAGACATTAAAAGTAGCAGGGATTGATTTAAGAGAAGACTGTTTTCACACGGCGAATTTTATGTAACTTGCCCCAGAGTCAGTTCATCAAGCAGCTTAATAATTTTAGCACCAGAACCCCCCCCCAATGTTGTATACAAAAAAGTTCTTGCTTAAACATAGGTATAACAATAAAATGTGTATGGCCTGCATTTTCAAAGAAAATCAATACTTTAAAAGGATTGTTAAGGACAGTTAAGGACAAGGGCATTATATAAGGAGTCCAGGGCTCCCGGGACCCTCCCAAAATGAGAAAAAATTATAGGTTATAAGTAATTATTATAGAGGATTTTCATAACTAGGTGTACCAAGCACTGTTATCCTCTGCTAATTCTATTACCCGAGCAATGCCGGGTACGGGAATGCTAGTATAAAAATAAATGAAAATTTATAATTTCAGGGCTTGTATAGTTTTGTAAAAGTTATTTTCCCAATTCCAAAAATTAGTTCTTGTCAAGTAATTATACAGTTAGGGTCTTTATAATTTCATTATTCATTGTTTTGTTGGTATGATATGAAACACTTAGTCAAATAATTGATAATTAATTATTTATGTGTTTGTGTCTTTGTATTTCCTGATCTTTTACCCATTAGTTAATATTTTTAAGGAATTATTTCTTTTTTTTTCAGTAATACACTTGATTAGTTATTTTATGGTAAATTTATGTATCAATAAAATAGCTTGGTTGGTAGTGTTGGACTCGTATTCCTTACGTTGCCAATATGAAACTCGACGGCCAAAGTTTCTCCGAGTGTGTGTGGCTAGTGCTCGTCAAATCTGTCATGCTCACATAGTCCTCCATGAGAGTAACACCACTGGGGTAATGGGTCAGAGGTGATCATTCTCTGTTCCATATCAAAACTACGATCTGTGGATGAATGGTTAAAATGCACAAATGATGTCCATCCCTTAAAAAGGGTTTGTGGCGTGTGTGATCTAGAAGTCAGACTTCTACCCTCAGGGGTATATACCCTCAGAAGCCACTGCACACCTCTTTCTGTTGTAAACTGGAATACAACAAAAACAACTATTAAATTATTAATTCAATTGATTCAATGATTTTTTATGCAATGAAATAGATGAACTTATATATAAGATATATTTAGCCTAAATTTTTCTTTATCTCTGCATAGGTATTTATATGAATTTTTGTATGGCTGGATGGTATCTTCATTATCCAGAGCAAATAATTTTCTTACTGAACAGGAAAACAAAGCAGGTATTTTTATCTTATAATTTTTTTTGTAGATAAATCGAAATATAAAAATAGTCCAAATAATTATTTTTAATGAGAGTTATCTATTCATTCAATTTTATATAGACTGTTTTATAGTTTTTACATATTTTACTGAATTAATCATACATTTTACATTCTGTCAAATTGAAAATCCAATTTATATTTTGATCATAGTTGAGTAAAATTCATTTGAAAAACGTATCATATATTGTAGATATCCATCAGATTTTGTGTGTAGTTATTTAAAAATAATATTTTTTCAGTAATATAATGCCAATTTCTCACATTAAACTACGTTTTAAATTTATACTGCTGCACTTTTTTTTAATAAACTGATTATAAACTTTTATTAACTTCTGTATAAAACCATATTCATTGTATATAAATGTGCAGTTTTTTTTTTTTCCTTTCCTTTTTTTTTTCTTTAGATCAGATGTTTCAAAAAGGTAGAAATAACAAACGAAGTAAGAAAAAGAAAAAAATACAACCTCACAGGCGAGAAATTATCCTTAATCAAGCTTTACAAAATTTATGTGGTGGATATTACAAGGTAATTTTCCAACTATAAATTAAGTTAATTGACCACCAGTTAAATCATTGCATTTTCTCAAATCTTTCAGAAAATAATCTGTTTTGCAAAGTTAATTCATACATTTTTACTTTGATCAATTGCATATGTATCCGTGTCATTAATATTAAGAAATTTTGAATGATATATATAGTTTTTGTATTATTTTCTTATTTGCTTGTATACTACTAGTACAAGTCAACTTCATTTTTGATGGCTAAATTTAACATTGTAAAGGCAATTCGAATTTATGAATATTTATCCAGATAGAGAAATTTAAGTTTGTTAACAATTATACTTTAATACCAAAGGGATGGAATAGTTTGAGGTATTCCTGCTTTGTTCATACAATTCTTGTTACAACCAAAATCATTGTGTTATTTGAAAGGCTTATATTCATTTATTTAAAAGTTCTTTCTTTCCTCAAATGATCTTTAAGAAAATCATTAGTTTTAAAAAAAGTAAGCTAGTAAGTAATCAGGAGAAAGGATTATATTCATTTATTTCAAAGTTCTTTCTTTCCTCAAATGATCTTTAAGAAATTCATTAGTTAAAAAAAAGTTATAAAAATAAATTTTACAATTGTTGCTGAATTAATCTACAATTGATTCTTTTTCAAATGAAAAATTTATTTCCCCACTTCCCCCCCCCCCAAAAAAAATCAGTTCCTGGTATTGATAGAAATTCAATTACAACTTATGAATTTTCCTTCATAAATTGTACTAAATCAGGAGAATTGTACTAAATAATTTCTCCTCTGAATTTGATGTAGAAAACTTATGAAAATTTTCACCATGCAAATTGTTATGTGAAAAAGTTGAATACAAGGAGTAAGGGGTTCTACAAATACAAACATTTTCTTTTCAAAGTAGATGAAATGGAGCAGCAAAAAATGGAATGGAGAATGAATTTCATTCTCTTCTGGTATTTTTTAGAAGGACAACAGCATCATAAGATGTTAAAAGAACACTGTTCATAAGTGTTAGACTTGTAACTTTTGGAATTTTACAAGTTTATGAAGATGCTTTATAAATGAAAAGATTTATTTTTCTGATAACAATCCATAGATTGGGATGTACTGTGTCATTTCCAGGATGTGAAACATTTTAGTTTGTCTGTAGACATGTTCTTTTTCTTCCCTAAATTTATTTTGTTAAAAACAATTTATGGTGCATAACTGTTTTTGCCATGCCAACAAAAGATTTACAAAATTGAGATACTTATCATTTTTTTAAGTCAATGAGATTTGAAAGACTTCAAAAAAATCAATATGCTTTATTATAAAGCAAGTAGTAGATGCATAATTGTAGATGTGCACTTATTTTAAAAATGAATATGAAGTCCATTTTTGCATTATATATAGTGATATTCCAATAAATTCAAAATTTTTATAGCAGTTTTGAGAAATTTGGATTTTAGTCAAAATATTTGGTGATTTTTTTTCTTAGAAAAAATACAAGTAAACTTATTGTTAAAACTCATAAATGTATGCAACTTGGTTGAATCATTTCATAATATTATTAAAATTATTATAGCTAATTTTTTTAATCTTTAAAATTTGTCAAAAATTTATGATTTAAAGGATTTGCTCTGATTGGTGCAGTAAAACATACAAAATAAGAAGTATTGAATGCAATTCAGTTCAAGCTAGAAGAAATATATTCATCAAAATGATGCAGTTGGTAAAACAAAGGAAGAAATGTATGGAAATTTATTGGATATAATAACTAAATATAATATAAAAATTATAGCAATTTTTTTAAAAAAATTGGTTTTAGATAATTTAAAAACAGTTGAATATTTACATTATAGGTTTTGATATTTCTTCTGTGTTTATCAGAATTTATAATTTATCAGTTGTGGGTGTTTCTTGATATGGTTTCTTAAATAATGAATGAAGTCATGTAGTTGTTGTTCTCGTGTTCCCCTTTTACAATGGAAGGAGGAGTGCAGTAGCTTCTGAGGGTATGGACCACTGAGCACCCGAGGACAGAAATCTTACTTCTATCTCAGACATTTCACAAACCTTTTTTACAGGGCAGACTTCATTTATGCATTTTATTCATTCATCCACAGATCGTAATTTAGATCTGGAATAGAGCACAATCACCTCTAAAGTTATGTAAATATTTATAAATTTTAACTTAAAGGATTCTTCTTATAACCCCCCTCCCATCTTTATATTAACTCTGAAACAATATGAATTTATTATATTCAATTTGTCAACAGATTTAAAAAGTTGTAGACATTCTGACATTTTAGGAAGTAAAAATTATTATAGAAATTGGAAAGGAAAAAGTTACTTTACTTTTAGGAGCATGAAATTTT
>JAOUZG010051635.1:137457-161825 GCA_026289955.1 Argiope argentata | reverse complement strand
AAATTGGAAAGGAAAAAGTTACTTTACTTTTAGGAGCATGAAATTTTTTTAAAAATTGAGTACTTTTATCAGAGCTTTGAAGAGAGTAATATGTTTGCTTTTTAATAATAATAATAAACTTGTCATTTAACTTTTATATCTACTTTCTTCATTACTTTCATAATTATGTAATTTTATTATTCTAAATTTTGATAATAGACTCTGTCTTTTAATCTTTTAAGGGCAGAAATCTTTCTCTTTTCTTAAAATCAAATTCCATGTAATTTCTGTAAAATTCCTTTGTTTGAACTACTGAATCAGTTTTTTTTTTTTTTTTTAATTTTTAAGTTTGAGTATGGTTTTTTATTTTCAGCATTCAGAATGATATGCTATATTTATTACTTTTAGAAATTTTATTGCTAGATAGTGTTATCTCCACTTTGATAAAGAAATATTTTTGTCAATTTTTTAACTAAATGAGACATTTTGTTTTTAAAAAAAATGATTTGTGTATTATAAATTATTTCAAAATTTTCATAATAATCCATTTTCTAAATTAATTGATTATGAATAGCAAAAATTGGAGAAAAAAAGAGGGGAGCTTTCAATAATGAGGTCATTAGCTATATCTTAAAATGTATATAATTTTTCTTCTTTAATTTTAAATGTGTGTAATTTTTATTAATATTCATAAAATTTCTTTCCACACTATACTGTTTATTTAAGCACAAATTTTAAACAATTTGTTTATTTTAAAGGCAGTGGTAGGATTTCAGTTAGATGGAAAATTGAAGCGACCGTTGGCAGAATTTGATAAAGAGCAAGTCCGATATGAACACAGATTTGCACCATTTAATGCAGTACTGACCCCTCCTCCTGTGCCCTATAACCAGTTTCAGGAAATGACTAATCTTCCAGAAATTCAAAAGCGTTTCATTGCTGAAGATTTATATTTAGAAGCTTGCAAATGTTTCCATCATGCACGAACTAATTTGGAAAATATTTCAGAACCAAATGAAGAAGTAAGCAATCATTTCTTAAGTTGTGTTATAATAATATTCATTGTTTGTAATCACCTCTGAGAATTGGAAATATTTCCTTTTCTTTTCATGCTAATTTTTATTTTGAAAACAGGAAATGTTGAAGGAATTCATGAATATTGTTCTAATCTTATATATAAACTCTTAAGTTGAAAAATAGTCAAAATTATCCTTTTAAACACATGCTTCATTTTCTTCTTCAGAGATAGACAAAAGTTCTTATCATTTTGCAATTTTTTTTCAATTTTTGGAGACATTAGATAAGTATAATCAGAAATCTGTGGAATAGACTCACTGTAATGTAAACGGAGTTCCTAGCCCCTGACAAGGGGCATTAACCTCCAGTAGATAACAAACTGTATAAGAACAATTGCAGTCAGTAGCTGTCGTGACCATCTTCGAAGCAGTCAATGAAGTTACAAGAGTAAAAAAGTCTGACAGAATACAAAAAAAAAAGATAATTTTAATAATAAAAATTAGGTTGAATTAAAATTATGAGGAAAATTTCATTAGGTTAAAATTAAACTGCACCAGCAAAAATTTCTGAAAGAATCTGAATTTTATCAAACTGATTTTTAGCAGATTTGAGTTTTTTAATTAATGACAAGAAGTTGGGGAATTCATTTAAAATCTTTTTAATCTCCTGGATGCCTTCAATTAACTCACGAAACTCATTTGTTTTGGAGAAGCTCAGCGTAGAGAGGTCTTCGTTGTTATCATTAGCACCGTAATGTGGCTCCATCTGTGGGGCAGAATGAGATTTAAGAGCATCTGCGAAAGAAACATTGTGACGAATATTGGAATGGCTTTTCGGAAATAAATTTTGACGAGAATTTAGAAAATTTGTTCTGTAATTTAAGGGGGGATTATCTTAGGGAAGGCTTCACATCCTCTATATGAGGCAACGTGTCCTAGCTTACCGCAATTAATACATTTTGGTATTTCGATTCTTTCCTTGATGTGACAGTTATTTGATTCATGAGCGCCACCACACTTTAACATCTTGGTTTCATGTTGCAGCAGTTTGCGCTGTGATTAAAGAGGTTGCATCTAAAGCATTGAATTTCTTGGGCGAAACGGTTCAATAGAGACTTTTAAATAATTAATATCTTCAATATTGTAGATGTCATTAAAATTTTCGTTCCTAGCAAATTCAACAAGAAAAATTGCAAAGGTTTCCTAGTTCTACCCTGAGAAAGTTGGACAATTTTTAATATTGGTAGACAAAGGTCGTTTTTGAAATAATCGAAGATTTCATCTTTGTTTTGATCTATCGGCAAACCTTTGATGACAACTTTCAGAGGGCGTTGGTTCTTAGGCCTAATAATATAAAAATCGAAGCCCTGATTTTTAGCGAAAGTTTGGATCTTTTGATGCTGTTCAATTGATGAAGGGGTCATTTTAATAAATCCTTCGCTTAGTTTATTGTTAGTAGGGCCACAGGCTTTGGCAATCTCCGCGAGCATTTTTTGATAACCTTCAGTATACCGCAGCATAATGGGCGGGATCTTGGGAGGCGGGGCCTCAGTGGGCGGAGTTTCATTATCAAGATCGTTGTTATCAGTAATCGGAGAAAATCGATTTGTAGTTGGAATTTCGTTGCTAGCTTCAGGAAAATTAATAATACGGGTAACCTTTCTTTTAGATGGAGAAATATAAGTTTCACCATCTGGTGAAGTAGGGGTTTTTCTATTATTAGAGTTATTGGAAATCTGACAGACTAATTTAGAAATCTTACCTTTTAACTTCTTGGCTGCATTGGTGCATTTGTTGAGCTCCGTATTCAATTTCACAAATATATCCGAATCAATCAGTTCAGGGTTAGTAGTCGAAATTTCTTTAATCTTTGAAGAGAATTTGACAGAATTACCCTGATGTTCATTAAATTCATTTTCAAGTGCAGATCTCTGAAAGCAGTTGTGACCATGGCAAACAGTAACAGGAGGTCCTAGGACAATCTGCATATCGTCTTGCGAATTAACACAGAAGCGCTTGCTCCCCGCGTCATTACCACCACCACTCATGACGGCGGCTCAATGCTGTATGATCTGAGCTGAACATAAAAAATGCCTCTATGGCATTATAAGCCTGTTGTAATATTTTTACTTATAGATGAAGCTTAGAAAAAAAAAGTAATCTGTAAATTTTTTCTGTGTATCAGATAACTAAATTCTGTATTTTGTCTAAACAAGGTTTTGAGCATTTAATAATTTTATAGGCTGACATTTTCTGACCTGAAACCTGGCCATTTTAACCATGCTCACTTTTTCCTTAGAGAGCTGTGAAGCTTGAAGCATCTTGAAATTTGGGTTATATGACTACTTTCCAAATTTCTCACAATATATTTATTAATTTTCATATCAAAATTAAGATTACTGATTCTATAGTTGCATAAAAATGCATTTGTTTATTAACTTTTAGCATAGATATGGTTTTCTTTTAATTCATGGATTAAAAAAATTGGTTATTAAATAGGGAAAAGGTTCTGTTAAATGAACTGTTTCTCCCCCCCCCCTGTATAATATGCATAACATTAAAAAAAGTTGCATCGAAATATATTATACACAACAGAAAATTCTATAAACTTTGGGGGCCATGTGTATGTAAACATTCACCCACACAAATAAAGAGATACGAGTGATACCATTTAAACATCCACAGATCACATTTTAGCTGCATCATTCTCTCTATACTTTCTAAGCTCAGATAATAATCCATTTAATGGGAAATGGAAATAGTGACATTGTTTTAAATTTTGTTAATTATAAAATTTAAGCATGCCTATTGATTCTGTTCATTAATAATGTGAAGTATTTATCTTTTATGTCTTAATATGCGATATGGAATATACTTTGAAGAAGTGGATGCAGATTTTTCTGATACTCTTTATTCTTCATTATTTAATGAAATAGTTCAATTTTAATTTATGATTCAGATTCCTTTTTAATAATCGTGATGTGTAAAGCATAGAGAACTAAACAAGAAGGCAGAAATCAAGAGAAAAAAAAGGTGCTCTTAGAGAGGGTTTTGCAGTTTAAAGTTTTAGAAATAAATTAGCTGATGCCACATTTTTACTAATGTGAGAAAACAATAAGCTGTGCAATTCAGGAATGCAAATTACAGCAAAAACCAGTTTTCAAGTGATTGGGAAATAGATTAAGAGAAGAGTGGTCAGGTGATAAGAAAATTGAATATATTAGGTTGCTGAAAAAGAAATCATTATTATTATTTTACAGTCATCTACCGAAAAAATAATGGATTTCTTTCCATACGGGCTTTCTGAAAATAATTGAAAAAAAGAAATCCATTATTTTCTCGGTAGATGGCTGTAAAATAATAATGAAATTCTTTTTCCTCAACCTTATAGATTGATTTAAAATTGTTATATATATAGATATTGCTGGTTTTTGTTTTGTATTGATGTGAATATGTCAAAAATAATGGGAAAATTTTAGTTTCATGCCAGTTCCTTGATAGCCTTATTAAATTTACATATCAAATATTTTTTAGATATAATCAGTAAAATGACAAGAGTGGTCTCCCAAAAACTTTTTTACTTACTCTCCAATAAAGATGTTATCCTCTCTTCTACATAAAAATGCTTGGCATCTGGCAAGCTTTTTAATTTTAAAGTGTCACACATGGTTTATTATTATTATTTCTTTGTATAATAAAGAAAGTTAAGTATACAGATTTTTTTTAACAGATTAAAACGAAAATTTGCCGTTATAATTTTTGCAACAAAATCACATATCAAATTTCATTACTACAACTTGAGTTTTTGAGCTTTTGCTTATACTTACATACAAACATAAAATTTTTCAACCCTTTCACAGATTTGGTTCAAAGTTGACCGCAATCTATATTTTAAATGGTAAAACTGTGTACCAAATTTTATCCATCTGGCTTCTTGTGTTTTGTAGTATTTATACTTAGCTGTACTTGAATAGGCCAACAAACAAACTTCTTAAGAATGGATTTTTTTTTTCAAAATTTGATAGGAATTTTAAGATTTTATTTAGAGATCACATAAGAAATTTTATTTATTTGCAATTACATTTTATAATTATCAAATTTACTGGCAATATAAAATATATAATTCCAAAAATATATTTTTGGAGCATTGAGAACTTTGAAACATGGAAATTTGCTGAAATTTCAAGGTTGACTGCATTTTTTTTTCCTTTTATATTTTGCATAAGAATATAAAAAAACTTAGAAACATTTATCGATATTTTACTTTATTTTTTGGGTTCCGAAATAAACTTATTTTTAGAACAGTTTATTCTAATTTGGATCTTGTACTAAAAATCATACCAACCAATGAATGAATTTATTTCTATACCCATTATAACTTATTTTTACTGTTTTGAGTTTATACCTCAGTATCAGCAAAATTTAATTATATAAATGGCTATTAAAAAGGAGAACTAGACAAATTGAACTATCGGACTGAAACTCATAGAGAATCTTTACAAATAATAAAAACTCTTAAGAGTCAATAAGTGTTTGTGCAACAATGTATTAAATAAGTTTTTTTTTATTTTAGATTATGAATTTATTGAAAGTTGCAAAAACAAATTTTATTGTTATGAAGCTGCTGCATAGTGGCCACAAAAAAGGTTCCAAAGTAAGTATTTCTGTATTTTGTAAAATTATTCATAAATGTTTTAGAAATATAATATAAAGGAATAGGAAAGTTCTCTTTCTGTCAATTTGAAAAAAATCTTATTATAGGAATTTTTAAAATTAATAATTGTGCATGGTTAAATTGTTTATTTTATTTCAAATTGTGGTATGTAAAACTTAGAACATAGAATATTTTGGAAACATAACATTTTTAATTAGTTATGAACAAGTTATGTTTTGCAAAATTAAATAAATAAAAATAGCATTATCTCAATTTTTATTTAGACAAAAAAAAAATTAAATGCTTTGAGAATCATAAAACACATTGTTCAATGAAGAATAAATGTTAAAATAAAAAATCTTATTTATCTTTTCCCCCCCTTTTTTTTAGACTCCTCCGGAATTTGACTTCGCAGTGCATAAGAATTTTCCAACTATTAAAGTCATGTAAAAAGTTTGTAGATAAAAATACTCCATGTTTGTTTTAAAAAATATATTATATCATTTGGTCTTATGAACTTTTTGCTTCCTGGATTGTAAACATAATTTTAATTTCATAATTCATTTTTAAATCTAATTTTGATTGAAAAAAAACCATGTTTATAAAGAAAAAAAATTATGTGAAGATTCTTCTAAAAAGTTGACTATTATCAAACATTAATAATAATAATATTGTCTCGTGTTTCATTTTGGTAAAACTTGTGCATTTCTCGTGGAAATGTGGACTCGGTGAATATCTTTGATTTTAGCTTTAAAAGTTATGCTAACAATTTTTAACCCTTTGAATATCTAATTTGAAAAGGTTTTTGCATTTAAAACAGATTTAATTTGCTGATTCATAAGAGTGTGCAAAAGACTATAAATTTTATAAGCTTGAATAAGAAAAATAACTTATAGCAAATTAAGGGGAAAAACCAGTGCATGACAAGATGCAGATATTAAATGTACCCAGAGAATTAATAAATCAGGAACTATGTCCTATAAGGATATTGATTAAGTTGTGGTTGAAGATAATTTTGACTAAGTGATATGTAACTAAATACCTACAAATTACATTAATAAAAAATTTTTATATTTTCAAGATCAGTATTTCTACTTGATAAATAGTCAGCCTTTTTTCAAAACAATCCCTTATTTGTAGTTTTTAATTACCAGTAATACAGAATGTTTTTATCTGCAGAAAATAATAAATCTTCATACAAAGGACTTCATATACTTTAAGATACCGTGAAACCTTTGCAGCTCTGATGTAAATTTCATAGATGTTTTATTTTTTCTTAAGATTTCTATGGCATTTTAATGAATCCTTAAATAAATGTATAGGGAGTTGGAATGTGATATACTGAAACAAGATGTCATTTACCCTAGTATGTATTCCTAGTAACTCTAAAAGGAATATTTTGTTTTCATTTTATACAATTAACATAATGGTATTCATTATATCAAGAGATAAAATTAAAATAACAGCAAGTTTCTCCACATTGAGTAAAAAAATTTCAAGATTGGGTCATCTTCATTTTCGTTAAGCTAGTGTATATCATGCCACATTCTCTTAATAAATGTGTTTTATTAGCAATGTTTTTATTTACTTTTAAAGCCAAACTTGCAACACACAATTAAGGCATTTGTCAGTGTTATCATGATAACACTGACATCTGGCCGTTTATGAGTTATCAATTCTACAGGCATAAGAGTTACTCACCCTTTTGACGTTCAAAAAAATTGTAATTGCATAGATATTACACCTTGCTGTCAATCGTATTCTCACGTTAGGTAAGTGTTTTACCTTCAAAGGAATTATTCTTTAGCAGCTGAAGTCACATACAACTACTAGTATCGTATAGTTGTAATTGGGAATGAATTTTGCAGGTATTTTTATTTTCTTAAATTTAAAATGATAGTATGGGACAAATGAAAATCATTGTGTGTATAAAATCAAATACATAAAAGCAATGTCTTTTGTTCAAAAATACTTTATTAAGAAATTGGCCAAAATTATGAAAATATATCTAGTTATTCTAGAAATCATGGATTAGTTTCTGATCATAGTTACAAATTGGCTTGGAATGCATATATTTGATAAGATGAGATATAATTTGTTGTCTCTAAATGCATTTTATTGCTGTCCAAAATATCCATGTTAAGAAATGGAAACCCCTATCTGTTTCTCACTAGAAAAATCTAATCACGAAATGTGAAGTTTTTTTACAATCTATCATATCCTACAGATCCAAGAAATATATAAGTTAACTTATACTGCATATAACCAATGTAATAAATAAACATTTAAATTTATGAAAGTTTTGTTTTCATTTTCTCTGAACACTGTTATGACCATTGTCAACAAATTCTATAAAAATAGTTCTCTTCTTTTGGAAAGTCTTATTATAGGGCATGGTTTTCAGTAGACTAAAACCTCAGCAGTTTTACATTGTAATCAGCATTCCCAACTGTCTCTACTTGTTCAAAACAGGTATACATTAATGCATGAAATTAACCATAAGCTAGCTTTCTTATCCATGAAATTTATTTTGTAATCATTAAAGCTTTTTAATTATAAAATAAATAATGCGGTATCAAATAGATATGAAATTCTTTTTTAAAAAATTAAACTCAACATTTAAAAAACAAATATATTTTAGATTGCCAATTAACAACACACTATGCATTTTATAAAATAAAAGTATAAAAGGCATGTATTTGTGTACAATATAATGCATTTTTATATAATAAAAATTTTAAAAATTCAACACATTTTAAATAAAATAATCAATTCACACTTGTACAATCTTTAAAAAATCTATTTCATAGATTTTAATTACATGTGTTATAACATGTTTAAAATATTTCAAAGTTCCTTTTTATTTATGAATTCACAGAGCCAGTTGATGCAGCAACACTACAGATCTCACTTACACTTCCATCTTCTGAAATATAAAATAGTTAAGAATAACTTTTAGCTTTAAAACATAACTGTAATTGTACTATTACAATTTTACAACATCTTTAATCATAAAGCTGATTTTTTAATGCTATTTTTCTCCTCTCTAATTTATATGGAAGTCCAAAAACTTATTTTAAAAATCTTTATTAATATATTTGTGTATTCTACTTATTAAATTTTTCATCTTTGTTGTGATTGATTTTTATTAGATTCTTAAACCTATCAGCCTTGCATTTTAAAGTAGATTTTAGGTTTAGTTAAATTTACAAAATTTCTTTAAGTATCTAGCTCTTAATACACAGTAGTGTGTATACACAGCAGTTTATTAAAATTGGACATTTCAATTTCCTAATATATGTGGCTATCTACAAAATTATAAAACTAACCTTTGTACAAGCATATAAGAAGATTTATATGCCTTGCATTGTTTTATTACCTGGCAGAATTTTTAGGTGAAAAAAAGAACAGAAGAAAAATCAGCATCCTCTGTCACTGATTAAATATCTGCTTATTCAACATAAATTCTAGTGTATCTATAAATTATATTTTCAAATTAATAATAAAATCGCATAAATAATACAGATACATTTACAGAATAGTTAAATGCTTTTTGAGTTTCAGAACGATTAAATAAATGCACATTTTTCTTGCTCGTATATGCTATAGAAATATGTAATAATATGAATAAAATTGTACTTCAAATGATGTAATAAAAATATTCTATATGTAGCTTTTTTTAAAATTTAACCTAACAAGAGAAAAACATTTAATATTCCTTAACTTGCATCAAAAATGTTTGATTTCAAAGTTACTTGGCTACATTTATTGTTATAAAAAATTATAGAAATTGAATGTTTTTTGATTTTCTCGATTCAGATAAAATGACAATCAAAATTTTAATTGATTCAATGCGTAAAAATATATTTTGCAAGTTATATTGCTATAAATTTTGAGAAAAAAAAAGTTTCTCTATGACACAGGTTGTACTAAAAATGCACTTACCATGTTCAATAGTTTCATAGGCTGTGACGTATGTATTTCTAGTTAAATAAAGATATCTATAAAAAAATCAATATAATAGATTTATGAAAAACATAATATTAAGAATGAGGGTTGTAATGAAATTATTTTTAGTTTACTAACACGCTATTTAAAAAAATAAAATTCAATACAGTATAATTCATAAATATTGTATCATAAAATTGTCATGAAAATATAAAATTTCTCGAATAACATATATGAGTATTCATTAATCCTTTTCAGGTCCATGATACCACTTGGTAACAGCAAAATTATGTGCTTTTCTATACATCACTGCTTTTTTAGTTTCTCCTATACAAAATATACCAACCGAAATTATTGTAATAGTAAAAAATTGAACAAGATTTTGACAATCTCCATGTTTTAAATAGTCCTAAATTCAAAAAAAAAAAAAAAAAAAAAAAACCTATTTGAAATATATTTGTCACTCTGTGAACACTACTATCAAAAATACATTGTAATTGACAGATGAAAGTATGTACTTCAATTTGTGAATTTCTGTCAAATTTTGAACAAAATTCATTCAGAAGAGGTATTTCTGTCTAAATATAAATTAACATAACTACAAAAGAAAAATTTAGAATACAAATTTAATATCTGCAGTGTAGATATGTATCAAAATCTGAAAAGGGTTGACCATCTATCAATCTGTTCTTTCCCAAGCATGTATTTCTAGCAAAATCTTATAAATTTAATATGCAAGATTTTGTGACAAATTGTAGTTCTGTCTAATTCCGACTAATTGAGCAGGAAAAAGGCACCCATGTAATTTTCTGGTATATTAAATACATTCCAGTGATTAAAAAAATAGCCAAAGATAACATTTTTATTGGCTCTTTTGCAACTACTCTTTACCAATGCTATGCTATTTACTATGTGAATATTACTTAAGAAGCCAAATAAGAGCAATTAGAACACACACATATATGCTCTAAGTGACTTTTTTTATAAGTTATAAGCATTTTAGTTTATGAAATAGAAACAAAATGTCAAAATAGAGTAAAAATTAAAAATAGATTTCAGTGTAATTCATAGATACACTTACAGCATGATAATGAAGGCTATTCCCTGTAAGCCAGCTGCTACTTCAAAACTCAGCCCATGGAAAGAAGATTCAGTAAACAATGTCATAAGTACAAGTGAACCCAATAAGAAACATATGTTTTGCAGAATGGTTGTAAATGCAAAAATTCTTCCTGAGAAAAAAATTGTAGTAAGATTAAAATAACTATATAATTGAAATAAGAATACATTGAAAATATTATTAAATATAAAGAACTATAATTGAATACAGTTATGCAATCAAAAAGCCAAATCCAAAAAAAAAAAATTGAGATAGTGTTGTTTTGATAAAATTAAACAAGTAAATATCTTTTAATAGAAAGTATTATGAAATTTAATTATTACTTTAAAAACAGATTGTAGTACACTAATTTTGCATAGAAAAGTATAAGCATATGGATATTATTTACAGCAGTTGACTAGAAGTTTATAATATAATGATTGATTCCAGAACGCTTAAATACATCTAAAAATAATTATCCTCTTCCCTCCCCCAATATAAATAAAATTGTATAAATTTTTAAAAACAATCTTTAAATTCTTCTGATTAATACCTTTTTATAAATTTGCATCTTAGGATATTTGGTTTCATCCTTAAAATGAAACCAAATTCAGTATCATAAGAAAAAAATATCTTTTAAGAAAAAAAAATTACAAAAATGTTTTTACTTGTTATTGGTACTAGTTTTCAGCAGTTTCTGTATTGTACAAAATTCATATGAAAAACGAAATGAAATATTCAATTTAATTTCACGATTCGAAAATATGTGAAATGATCAACAAGCTAACTAACAGAAATAATTATTTTTATTAAAATTTGTTAAATAAATTTCAATGTAATGAAAAATATGTTTTATTTATTTTTATTAAACCTATGCCGAAAGTATATTTTACAAAAAGTGTTTGCTGGGCTGCATAACAAATAAACAATATATAACTGGCATTTAAGTATGTTCTGGCTGGATTCAGCAATCATGCTGGCAGCTGGGAAATGTTAGGTAACAACTGCTATATGTAATAAAACATATAATAAATATTGATAAAATTTTATTCATTTATAACTATATCAATTTGAAATATGAAAGAAAATTTACCTCTTTCATCAGAAGCAACAGTTTTGGACAAAATTGAACGCAAAGCAGGAACTGGAAACTCAGAGAACATATATAAAATAATACCTGAAAAAATGTTTTATATATTTCATAGCTAAAATGCTATTTTAGTACAAACATTTGTTATGTTTATTAAAATTTATTTAATAGATTTCAGTGTCATATAAAATGTGTTTAATTTCTTATTTATCAAACTTATACAATCATTACGTGTAGAAAAATTTTAATTAAAAAATTTGTAATTATGATTTTATAGTTTAAAAATATTATACATGTTACAAATCATGTAAGAATATTTCTTTTCCCTTAATTAATTTTGTTCTGAAAAATTTATCCAGAGGAATTGATATTACTTATGGTATTGTAAAGAGTTTATTTTGAATAATTAATCCCTATTTTTAAATTTTCATTGAATCATTAAATTAAAAACTTGTGTGCTTTAACAAATGGTGGGATGTAAAAGTGATAATTAATTGTATTACTATTATTTTAAGTCTATTGCTAAAATATAAGAATTAAAATGCTAAATTCATATGACTATTGAAAAATTTCTGTTGGAAACTAAATCAAGTATTGATATGGCATTGTAGAAATAATACAAAATTTAAGTCCTTCATAGTTTGTAATTTCTGCAAGCAATACAGAGGTACAAACACATAAATTATGAGCTCTGTCTATGGAGCTAGTATTCAGCTATAAGAAGATGGCATTATAACTATTTTAGTAATCTTCACTGTCTCTCTCTCTTTTTTAATAAAGATTAATAAATTATTCAGCATTTATACTTTTGTGGAAGGAGTTTATGGATAGCCAACAATGAGACACTAGAAAATATAAAGCTATTTGACTGATATGAATTGACAAGAGAAGGAGAAAAAAAAGGCAAAATAGAGATATACCAAACTCCATGCAGTCCTCAAAAGTTTACTCTCAATTAGTGGTACTTTTCTGTTAGCCAGGTGCCAGCAAAAACTTACCAAATAATGTAGAACTATGCCAAATTTCTTACAGCAATTTTAAAGCGAAAAATCGTCAAATTATGTAAGAATTCCACCAAATTTCATTGGTGATTTTTCGCTGATGCCCAGCTAATCGAAAAATACCCAATTTGTTTATGTATATGTAAGTGTGTAGAAAAAATTATATATTCCATTTTAACCTGAAAGCATTTGTTTGTGAATATATTCTTGTAATTTCTAAAATTTTCAAATAAATTAGAAGAACAGCTAATGTTCTAAAATTGAAATGATTGTATATTGTTAATGAACTAATAATAATAAACTTTGATATCTTATCTCTATTATCCTTAAACAAAAGGTCATATAAAATATATATAAATCCATAAACAAAAGGTCATATGACATATGACCATATAAATCTATAAGCATTACAAAAAGTCATAAGACATACTTACAACTATAAACCATATAATCATGGTGAGTAGTTAAGGCACTGAGTCCAAAAACAACTAATCCTGCAAATCTAGAGAATAATCCTAACATCCCAATGCAATGATCAGGAACACGAGGGAAGCGATGAAGAAGAGGATATATACATATCAGTGCAATTCCTTCCACAGCAAATTGAATGGAATGGAAGTTGGTATATTCATCAAAATTCCACCTTATTGTCTTCAAAAAATAATATGCTAATGTAAGTTGAACTGTTAAAAAGAAAGATATCATTATATCATAATATTTAAACTCACAGAATTTCTTACCCATATTAAAATAATAACATATGAATTTAAGCATATAATGCTTTTGTTATTCCTTGATTTTCCAAAAATCGTTATAGTTAGTGACAACTTGAAACGTCTAATGTACCATTATGCGCAATAAAATAGATGTAGACAAAAATATCTTTTTTAAATAAAAAAAATATATTTGAATGGGAATTAATTATAAATATCATTCCTCAATATTTTATCAAATACAATTTATGTTTTCACTGAATAGTGATGTAAAAAAAGGGTATTATGCCCCAAAATACAAAAATATTGCAGTGTATATAACCAATTATCTTAAACTTTGGTTATCATAATAAATACTATTTTTTACTAAAAGAAAATTTATATGATTTATAATTTGTATAAATAGAAAAGAATTAATAATAATTGATTGTATACTTATATATAATCTTATTAGTATGTAAAATACATAAATTGTAATATTTTTTATTATTATCTCTTAGGAAACTTGATTAAATAAAGCAAATCTAATTTTATATATATATATATAATTATTAAAACCCTCTTATTCCCTTTTCAATATATTATACAGAAAAATATAATCTGTAGAAAAAGGAATAAGAGGATTTTTATTAATTTTTTTATACTCCATTTAAATTAATCTAGAGTTTTTTTAGTATAATTAGCAATGAATAATTTTATTTTTTTATAAACTAGAATGAGAAGATTGGTAAAACCCTAAAGCCTTTTATCTTTTTATTCATAGCAACCTAAAAAACAATTTATATAAGCAGTCTTCTTATTCAGCTGATTTTTTACTTAATTAGAATTTGTAAGGAATTTATTATACCTTTCCACTAAATAAAATAACACTTTTTCAACAATCTCTTTGAATAGATAATCCAGTTGTTAAAATGAAAGTTTACAAATCAAGTATAGATAACTGAAAAATATATTTAGCATGTTTTTTATACTTTAATTATTCAAACATTATTTCCTTTCTTACAAAAAATAAATGGTAACCTAGTTCATATTGAGATACATAGGAAGTAAAACACAGGGGAAAAAAAGGCTACATAATAATTAAATCATAAATTAATGTAAAATAATTTTTAAGAAAAAATGCAACATATTTATCAAGATATGTAATAGGGTTTAAAAAAAAACTTAAACTGAGCTTTGTAGACTTTAGATCTAATGACTATGAATATAATAAAATATCTTCACCTCATTTTTATTCCAAATTGTATAGGGAAGTATAAATTGCAAAATTTATAGTGAAAAGGAATGCAGTTATATTTAACATAATTAGATTATTTCACACAAATGCAATTTTTATTAGCTTATCCTGCATTTTATAAAAGTTTTTTTTTAAGTATTAAAGAAAGGGTCGACAAAAATGATTAGCAAACTAATTTTAACATCCCAAAAGCATTTTTTCTAAATGTTATCTTATAAAAAAAGTATAGTCACCCTTTGTTATACAGACATTCTAAATCAATTAGAGCAATGGATTTTTACTTTTTATGCAACCAAGTCAAGTCCTTACACTCTCCTACTCCAACACTAAAATATTCTAAACTGAATTTTTGGAAAGTTGAGCACATTATTTGTTGAAATAGGTGCTGACTATCAAAACATTTATTTCATACACATAATTTTTTAATTAAAAGGAGAAATTTCTTTTAATGGATGTAAATAATATACTTACCTACAGACCCCATATAAATAAGACTCAATGCAATTAACATCAGTATTATTTTTGCCCTTTTTCCATCCTCTCGAAAACGAAAAACTGTTTTAAGGGAGTCTACGACATGTCTCAAGCTGAAAAGATTAGACCAAGACAAGGATCCATACAGTGACTGGAAGTCAGAAGAATAGCTTGGAATTCGGAAAATAATATATATTGCTATGCCTGCAGATATAATGGCTTCAAATATAAATAGCATAACAAAATTATTAAGTTCCCATTCATAGTGTACATGTTTAAGGAACAGTCCAGCAGTTTTTATTCCAACTGTACCTCCAATAAATATCATGGATTCTAAAATAATAATTCGTTTAGTCCTTGACTGTTCGAGTGTAAAATCAGATATATACCCATAGGTTGTAGCTATGATACCAACAGTGCCAAATGTAACACCAGAAACAAAGGAACTTATAAAAAAATAAGCCATGTGAATTTTTATAAAATAGGAAAGAACTGCATTTATACAGGCAGCAATGACTGTACCAATTGGGGGAATCAACATGGGAAGCTTACGACCGAGACGATCACTCCATGATCCTACATAAAATGTAGCGATAAATGTAAAAACAAATAAGCACGTATCAGTATATTTTGACCAATTAGCAGCTAAATTTGTAGCATCTGTTTCATTAGCTTTTAATGTATAGCTACACTCGCTGATGTTCACCGGATTTTTTAACATTATACAAGATTTTACATAAATCAATTCTTGAAGCGCATTACTTTCCATAAATATTATCATCATATAAAGGAAAAGAATAGGTTCCACAGTAATAGACTTCAATTCTGCAATAAATGATTGTATCTGCTGAACTGACTTGGATAATTTACCTAACGGAAATATTGGAATAATTTTTGCATCCATATTAAAAATAATCGAAAACGCATTCAAACTGTTTCAAAAAACAAAATACAATCATATTTAAGATTAATCGCAAGTAACAATACTACCATAGCGTTATTATTATAATTTAAAATTCATTGATAAAGGGTTCAAAACAATCTTCGGTGATATTCGTGATGGGGGGGGGGAGAAAAAATCATAGCCATCTCTGTAGGGAAAAATTACGGATAAAACGTCATTGAATCACATGTCCAGAAGAGCCAATCATGCTCAAGAAGCTGAAAATCTCTAAAGATGTAGCCGCCTATGACAGATGTTTGTGGTTATGCCCGCAAAAGAATGGGAAAGCAGGGGGAGGGGAGAGGAGGCAGATGTTTCAATGTCACTTAGCAGACTAGTAGTTGACCTCGGGTGATTACACGGCGTTTAGCTTTTTTATCACAACAAATTTTGGACTCTCGTTTAATGAAAAGGAAGTGCTTTATGGCAGGTAGAGATAAAAATTTTCAGTTCTTGGAATCAGAAAGTGTGGGAATTTTTTTTCTTCTTCTGGTGGATGGAGGGCATTGCCGTTTATTTTTATTGGAGATTTCAGAAAGTTTTAATAGTAAAAGATTTTTATTGAAAAAATGTGGGAGTCGATTACGACTTTTCTGTTATGATACCAAATTTTACGTTTTAATACTACTAATTAAAAAAACATTTCAGAAATACTTTACACTACAATATAATCTTTAAATGAACCAATTCGAATCTTTTATTTCTGTCTTTTTGTATTTTGCGTGTTCTTTTATTCGTAACTTTAAGATATCATAAAAAATTATATAATAAATTTTATTTAAGTCACAAGCACTTCTATCATGATAAATTATTTACTTACTTTTTCAAAGTTTATATATATATATATATATATATATATGGGGGGGAGTCTAAATAAATCTTCCAAAAAATTAGACTCTTCAGATAGCGGGATTTTAGTGGCGTCATGTCTAGGGTTTTTTTTAATATTTACGGGTTAGTTTCTAAACCAAAATTAAAATAATACAAACGAAGGATGAAGAGACTTCTTTAGGAAAAATAAAAGAATTTATTTAGAGTTAAAGGGGAATATTTACAGGGGGAGTATTTACAGGGAAAATATTAAAAAGAATTAAAACATGGAGATATTTAATGATCAGAAAGTTAGATTATTTCCTCTAGGAGGACGTTAGAGATAGGGAAATATCATGACTGAAAATATATATTACCGCGCATCCGCTGAGCTTAGCGGGAACCGCTGACGCGTGAAGACAGGAGTCTTCTCTGGACGAAAGTTAGTGAGCCTCTGATTCAAAGTTAATTGGGACAGACTTTCGAAAGACCAATACGTGGCGTTGTTCTGGAATGCAAAACTAATTAAAAATAATGGCCCTCTGGGAAATAATCTAACCTTAACAACACTTGCTTTGGATTTCATATATCATCGAGTGTTGACAAAACAAGATGAAGGCAGATGTTGGTTAATTAAAATGGTTCTGTGGAATATCCTACAAAATCACCCTGTCCTGAAAGAGCTGGTCTCTCAGCTTTTACAAAACGTTGAGATTTAATTTTTTTTTTACATGATCTTACATTTTACTAATAAACTAATTTCAGTTACAATCATGAATTTGATGAATTAAGAATGTTTATCCAATAACCACAAATAATAATATTCTTAAAAATAACAAAATAAAATACCAGATGAAAAGATGTATACTCAATGTTCACAATTCCGGATCTAGAATAAAGCACATAAAAATTCCAAAATACTTTATATTGTGAACCTACAATTAACTAAATATTTAATCATGAACATTCTTTAGAATAGGTTGATAAAAAATGATAAGAAACGATATGAAAATACGATAATTGTTGCAAACGAATATAATATAATTATTTGAAACGAGCTTTACCATATAATAGCAATTAATTTCTCAAAAGGTATAATATGAGAAAGATGAAAAATAATACCTAATATTCAAAATTCAATTAGTATAAAAATGCTTCATTAAGTCAGCTGATGTGGTGGTAGAGTTCGGACACTCGTGCTGACCGACTTTTTCTACTTCATACCTATCTTTAGAGTTCACTCTAGTTATTTTATAAGGACTAAGAACTTCTGTCTTAGTTTTAGTCCAGTTCCAAATTGAGTCCTTTGGATTGCTACTAAATCACCTTCTTTGTATTTTGAAGCTCTTTTTCTTATTTTGTTTTAACTCTTTCGATTCTCAGATTGTATGGTTTCGATGTTCTTTTTGGCATCTTTCCTTAGAAATTCACGTTGTTCTTGAAATTCTTCTGTCATTTCTTCTAATAGTAAGTCTTTGATTCGGATATGTTCCTTATTTCGCATTTTGGTTCCTACTAAAAGTTCAAATGGTGTCCATTTAGTGCTTCGAGACACAGTGCTGTTTAGTATTCTTTGTAATCTGTCGACATATTTATACCATTTGGTCGAGTCGTCTAACGATAGCTTGGTAAGGACGGAAATCAAAGTTCTGTGTATTCGTTCTACCTGACCGTTTCCTCTAGGAACACCTGTTGCTATTTGTAAATGTTGTATGTTTTCTTCAGTACAGTAGTCGTTGAATAATTTTGAAGTGAACGCTGAACCTCTATCAGTGATCATTCTTACAGGGTTACCAAAGGTTTTCTGTTGTAGTTTTAACTTTTCCAAGGCAATTTCAGCAGATACAGTTTTGACGGGATATAGCCAAGTAAATTTCGTAAATGCGTCTACTACGGTGAAAATATGTTGATAGCTTTTATTTGTTGAAGGGCCAATGAATTCGATATGGTACGTACTTAAGGGTATGTCTTCTTTAGAAATAGGATTTAAAAACCCTTCTTTTTTGCCAGTTTTCTTATTAGCTAAGATACATGGAACGCAATTAACGATTACTTTTTTGACGATGTTGGTTATATTTAGAATAAAAAATTCCCGTTTCGCAATTTCTGCTGTTTTTGCTACTGAGAAATGACCGTTGTAGTGGATCATTTTAATCAATTCAGTTTCCATTGCTTTAGGGATCACGATTAATTCTCGACCATTTAAGTATTTGTAGAGTATACCGTTCCGTTCAAAAAATTCTTCAGATTCTTGTTTCTCTAAAAGTGACTTCAATGTTTGTATGCTATCATCTTCTTCTTGTGCTCTTTTCAACTTTGAAGTTAATGTATCATCACAGACCATCATTACTGGATAACGACTAAGAGCATCTACATGCTTCATTTGATTTCCAGCTCTGTGCTCTATTTCGTAATCGAATTCTTCTAATTGAAGTGCCCATCTGGCTATGCGTGCAATTAGATCCTTCTTATGCATAGTCTTTTGAAATGCTGCACAGTCAGTTACGATTTTAAAACGTTGTCCTAAAAGATAAACACGAAACTTTTTTAATGCATTGATAATTGCAAGTACCTCTAATTCGTAACTGTCGTACTTTTCTTCTGTGGAATTTGTCTTCTTCGACATGTAGTAAACTGGGTGTAATTTTCCATCGTCGGCTTCATGCAATAAAATTGCACCGTACCCTTGTTTACAAGTATCTGTATGCAGCTCTGTTCTTCTTCCAAACTTGTAAATATGCAAAAGTGGGCCTTCAGACATGATTTTCTTCAACTTCTCAAATGCTTCTTTTTGTTGAGTACCAAAAACAAAGTGGTTTTCTTTTCTAGTTAAATCGCTAAGTGGTTTAGCTATCTTTGAATAATCCTTGATATACTTGCGGAAATAGCCGGTTAAACCAAGAAAACTTTGAACTTGTTTTATCGTTGTTGGTTCTGGAAATTTTTGGACAGCCTGTGTCTTTGCGGTAGACGGTTTAATAGTTCCACTTTCAACAATGTGACCTAGAAATTCGATTTTCTTTTTTAAAAATTGGCATTTCTTGAATTTAATTTCTAATCCGTATTTCTTTGCAACTTCGAACACAATTTTAAGTTTTTCTAGGCCTTCTTTCTCATTTTTCGCTGGGATTACGAGATCATCTAAATAAGTGATTACAATTCCTTTGCGGGTAAGATCTCTAAATATACTTGATACATAGCGTTGAAAAACTCCGGGACTTGTGCTTAGTCCAAAAGGAACTTTATTAAATTCATATTGTCCGTCTGGAACAATAAAAGACGCATACTTTCTACTATCTTCGTCAACATCGACGTGGAAGAAACCATTGCGTAAATCCAACGTAGAAAATACTTTTGCTTCTTGTAAAGTGTCCAAAACGTCTTCGATGAGAGGTAAAGGAAATTTATCTTTTACGAGCTTCTGGTTTAATTTTCTGTAATCAACACACAATCTTGAAGATCCATCTTTCTTTCTTACAATTACAATTGGACTTGCGTATTCTGATGAACTCGGACGTATAATGCCTTCGTTAAGCCATTCTTCAATTTGCTTGTTTACTTCCTGTCTTTCTGTGAAAGCTAGTCGACGAGGAGGTTGACAGACAGGTTCTTCGTCTTTTAGGATAATTTTCATTGTAACGTCGGTAGATGCTGTTTTTTCTGGCTTGTAGTCTTGTATTAATGTTTCAAGTTCCTTCTTAATTTCACGATTTTCAATATGGCGCAGATCTAGTTCTTCTTGAAGATTTTCGGCAGATATTTGCATGAGCAATACTCGATTCTCATATTTTTGGAATTGAACTCCTTCTTTGGTGAAATTTATCGATGCTTGTTCTAAAATATCTAATCCAATGACTGCTTCGAATTTTAATTTGTCAGTAGGTACAACATGCCAAGTTAATGAGTAATTTTCTTTGTCCATTTCAAATTCACGTTCAAAGGAACCGATCGTTGTAACTTGGGCTTCACCAATGCCTGTGAGAAGCATTTTATTCTGTGATAATTTGGTTGGATCCATTATCCTTCTGCTTGTGTTTCTCGTAGCAAACTTACGGTACTACCACTATCTATAAGTGCCGTGATTTTCGTCTTTCTGAAAAATATTTCCTTAGTGCGTAAGCCTTCTTTAACGATGAGAGTGCAAGTTCCCTTTGATTCATTTATCTCTTCTTTGACATTTGATTTGTTCGTGGTGAACGTATTTACTTTCTTCGGCGGTTCTTTGAATTTCTGGGACTTAGAGTAATTCGTTTGAGCATTGTAGTTCGAGTGTTTCTCGTAATTTTTGTTGTAACATCCCTTCTGTGCGTTGTCTTGAGTTCTTTGACGAGTTTCGTATTTGGTGACTGGGTACCTCTTATCCGTTCTGTTATACTCAGATCTTCTTGGTGCTTCATATCTGTGATATTTTTCAATGGGTTTGAATTCTTGTTTTTTAGCAAATGGATTGCTCGCTTTTTGTTTGAAAGTTCTTTTAACGTCTTCAAACTCTTCTAATTTTTCCGCTAATTGGGCAGGAGATATCATTTTAGGCCATTCATCAAGGTAATATTCCTTGAATTCAAAAGGCGTTTTTCGTTTTAGTTGATCCGTAATTATTAGATCTGATAATTTCTCGGAAGTATCTATCTTTAATCCACTTATCCAATCGTTGAAATAAGTATTTAGTTCATAGTAAAAATCTGTCCATGTTCTTTCAGGTGCCTTTTGATGAGTGACAAAAAACTGTCGAAATTTTTCCGGAGTTTAAAACGTTTCAGCAGTAAGTCTTTAACATGTTCGTAACAGTTAGCTTTGTCATCCGGCTCTCTGGCAATGGTGTGAGATACTTCCGGTGGTAATAAGCCTAATAGATGAGAGACCCAATTTTCTTGGCAAATATTCAATCGTTGAACTTGACGTTCAAATAATTTAAGATAAAGACTGATATCTTCTTTCAGGTCGAAGCGATGTAGAAATTTTGATACTTCTTCGATCAGAAACCTAGTATCACTTGCGTCGGATGTACCCGTGTCTAATTTAGATTGCATTTGAATCTTTAATTTTTCCAATTCAAATTCGTCTCTGCGTTTGCGTTCAGCGAGTTCGTCCTACCTTTTTTGTTCCTCTTGCCTCAATTCTTCGAGGCGTAATTTTTCTTCTCGTTCTTCAATACGTTGTTTTTCTTCTCTGGATTTGCGATCTTCAACAATCGTTGTATGCAGGTTTTTTGTTAGGTCTTCGTCGTAATTTTCACTACTAGTAATTAGATCTTTGAGCGTGGCGATGGTCATAGATTGATCAGCTTCTAAATTTAATTCTGTGGCCAATACGAATAAATCTTCGCGTCTACCTTTGCCGAGATATGCCATTTTAAAATTTAAATTTAAACTTAGTAAGCAATTAAAGAAATTAACGAAATTGTCGCGTGTTCAGATAGTAACAATAATGTCGCTATGGTATGGCAATTTTCGTTTTCTCATTTATCAAAATTCTTAAGAAAGAATAATACTGCATCAAAATACACTAAATATACGATAAAATATGGAAATTTCATTCATTCAGAAATATTTTAGACTAGTAACGTGTAAATTAGTTTAAATTATTCGATATTTTAGTTTGCCTATCTCAATTATTAATTTCAACTGAAAAACAAAACACTTTTACAAAAATATTTAATACATCAGTTGTCTCATTTTCTTGTAATAAAGAGAAAAAGAGTTTGAAAGGAATAAAAACTAAATAATAAAAATCTTGTTTTAAAAACTGTAATAAAATTTTGTTAAAATGTAAAAAAGAATTTAATCATCAAAGTTCTTTAGATAAAACCAAACACTCTAACTAAAATATAAGTTAATTACTTCGCGGAAAGAACTTTGTTATTATTATACTACACCATTAGAAGCAAGCACATGTTAAAATCATTAATCAGATTCTAAAAAGGAACACACGTTTGAATGAGAGGCATAATCTAAACACTTAAGTAGCTCTTGACTTAGGATCAGTCGCTGAGGGCGAAAGATAAATACATTTTTAATGAAGCGTCTGTGAGGAAATCGAAACCGAAACTAAAGAAATATGGACATCTGGCGAATGCCACTAAGGAAACAATATAGAATAGGATGAATCAATTCGTTTTTTAAATGAAAATATAAAAATATAACAATTTGAATATTACTCCCGATTTCCTTAATGTTTAAAATATATACTTATGTAGTATATTATTATGCATCACAAGTAGAAAAATAATATTTTAAAAAATATATACTCGCATGATGCTTAAAAATATGATCACATAACACTTTAAAAATATATGAATTATTTCTTTCACACAGCTAAAATCAATTTTATAAACAAGACTGAAGTTCTTCGGAAGATTCTCCTTTAATGAAAAAAATAGCAACAGTACCTCATATCACGGTTTCTCGCTGGCGTTGTCGATTGTTTCACTTATGGTTTTAAGATGTTTTAATTGAAGACCGACGGAGACACTGCAGATCGCCGCTGTAGAAAGGATTTCTGAAGTGGACGTAAACTGTTAGCTTTCATCTGCAGGACTTCTGAAGGGGTTTTTGAGAACAGCTTTGAATGATGAGACGACTCCACTTGGGCAGGGCGTGAATGTGTTAATTGTTAGTATAGAGAGGCAAGCCGCGCGTTTAAAAATTCAGTCAGTCTTTTTTCATCTTAGCCATTAAGCCAATTTCTTTTTTTTTTAAAGGGATAGTAATTCAAAATAATCGGATACTTAAAGAAGATTTTTAAATCAATCCCGGCCGAGCCCCCATTATTTCTGTGGGAGTCTAAATGAATCTTCCAAAAATTAGACTCTTCAGATAGCGGGATTTTAGTGGCGTGATGTCTAGGGGATTTTTAATATTTACGGGTTAGTTTCTAAACCAAAATTAAAATAATACAAACGAAGGATGAAGAGACTGCTTTAGAAAAAATAAAAGAATTTATTTAGAGTTAAAGGGGAATATTTACAGGGGGAGTATTTACAGGGAAAACATTAAAAAGAATTAAAACATGGAGATATTTAATAATCAGAAAGTTAGATTATTTCCTCTAGGAGGACGTTAAAGATAGGGGAACATTATGACTGAAAATATATATTACCGCGTAGCCGCTAAGCTTAGCGGGAATCGCTGACACGTGAAGACAGGCGTCTTCTCTAGACGAAAGTTAGTGAGCCTCTGATTCAAAGTTAATTGGGACAGACTTTCGAAAGACTGATAGGTGGCGTTGTTCTGGAATGGAAACTAATTAAAAATAATGGTCCTCTGGGAAATAATCTAACCTTTACAACTCTTGATTTGGATTCCATATATCATCGGGTGTTGACAAAACAAGATGAAGGCAGATGTTGGTTAATTAAAATGGTTCTGTGGAATATCCTATATATATATATATATATATATATAT
>JAOUZG010051635.1:102675-130416 GCA_026289955.1 Argiope argentata | reverse complement strand
ATATTTTCTTTTAAGATTTTTTAAAACAATAATTAGAGAAATTGTAAAATATTTCTTCAAAAGTGTTTAGTTGAAGGAAAATTGCTTATTTAAATATTTTTCACCCATCCTACTACTGATGTTCCAGAAATCGCAGTTGTACCTTCTTAATTTTTATTAAAAATGCATATTAAAAATCATTTAATAGACAAAATTATTCATTTAAATGTTATAGAGTAAATTAAATATTTTTTAAATGTAAAAAAAAATCAAAAAAAGTTGAAATAACAGAAAATTTCCTGATACCGACTAATAAAGACTAAATTTTGAAACGAAATTTTAAAAAAATTACACAATCTCATAAATATCCATGGGTGGATCAATATAGAAATATTGAAATTACTACTTTAAAATTTGATTAATCGGTTACAGCTATAATTAATATGTTAAACCATACGTGTCAATTTAAGAAATCAAAATAAAATAGAATGTTTAAAGTAAACTACAGCTTTAAATCAGAGGAAGACTTATAAAAAGCCTTAACGTGTTATTTTGGTGATAGTTTTAACAACGAAAAATTCAAATTACAGTCAGTATTACAGTTTTAATTGATATAACTGCAAAACACAACTTTTCATGCCAATGTAAGCTTTTCTTTGTCATATTAGCAATCTGTTATGGCTTGGTTATTAAGCTTATAATTAAAACGGTCTTTTTACATGATTCGTGGAATTTAACTTATTTAAAAAAATAGTTAATATGTATCAAATGTACGATTAATGAATAAATATTTCACGGATTTATACAAAGAGAGCAATAATGATCGTGCGGGAAAGAGCAAAATACTGTTATTTCTGACAGTTAAAAAAAGTTATATTAGATAAGAAATTGTCGCAACATGTATATTTATGACTAGTTCGATATCCAATTCAAATTAAACTGATATTCATAATTAAAATGTTCACGATATTCCAAATACATTAAATACACTTTTCTATTTTACCAAGAACAATTATTATCAATTTATATTTGAACGTACTTCTTAAAAATGATTTTTAAAAATCATGTTTTCATAGGAAAATAACTAATATAATAAATCTACGTAAACTAATAAGACTTCTCATTTCTTTCAAAGCTGTTTCAGTTTTAGCTATTTTTTCAATGAATTCCCATCGCCTTTGTGCTTATCGTTTAAATTTTTGTTCTTAATCTTGGTTCCTAAATCTTTGTTAGTATTCTTTAAAATTTTGTTCTTATCCCTGTCTTGAACCTTTGGCAACGGTTAGAGATATTTCTCCTCTGGAAGTTGAAGGGGCCGAGTGATATAAAGGCGCCTCATTTCTTCGGACATAAGGAGGAGGGTCAGCCTGCATTAACCCCATTTTTCACAGATGTGGAAGCATCATTACATTACAAGACCCTTCCAGCTTGTAGGTTCAAAGTGTCCCTGTGCTCAAAGAAGAAATGCTCTCGCCTGAGCTCAATGCTTCTGGAGATTGTTTATAAAGATTATTATAAAGGAGTGCGCAAATTTTATTTAGGAGGGCGAACACACAAGAGAGTCAGAACTATATATTTCTTCTAGCGCTATATAACATTGAATTAAAATCAAGAGATTAATTATAATAAACCATTAAATTTTACAACATAAAATATATATACACACACATATAGATCAAGTCCCCCCTTTCATTAATTTAAATAGTATTTTTGGAAGGGGGAAAAAAGATAATAAAAAATTTCATAATCTAGCATGAGGGGGGAAAACTTACGAATTAAAAAAAGCAGCAGAAAAAAAGTTAAATTAACGATTTGAATTTTCAATTCTGTGGCTTTAATAAATATTAGCATTTCTATAAATGAGTTCATTTTAATAAAAACTCCACCATTTAGTTAGCATTAGGCCATTTTCTATTGAGAAATAAATATCATTCACATGATTTTTGTACCAAATTAATAAAAATTTTCAACCTTTTTTTATAATATATATTTTGATTAAACTTTTACATGAGGTGCATTTTTTAGTTGCGTTTTTTTTTCTACGTTTAGAAATAAATCCTAGGAAAATTGTTTTATTTATTTATTTCTGTTAAATATTTTTTCAAAAATGTCCAACTGGGTAAATTAAAATAGTTATGTATTCCTTATTTATTATGAAATTTTTTTAAATAAGAAGTCATAATTTTTTCTTTTATTTAAAAATATTAAATAAATAAAATTGGAAACCACAAAATAAAAATTATCATTTCCTTTTTTATAATTTTTTTGCTATCAAATTTTTTTTATAAATGGCCTTGTTAAAAAATTAAGATTGTAGAATGAATTTTAAATTTTCTTAAAATCATTAAAAATTAGCATTGAATAAATATTTATGATAGCGGAGAAAAACTATGTTTTTAATTCTTAAAAACGGCTTTTGTTTGTTTCGATATTGGAAAAATGTGTATAGATATAAGTTGGCACCTTCAACAATTTTTTAAATAGAAAATCTCACGAGAATAAAATACTTGAATGGAATGGCAGATGAGATGAAACGAAAATAATCAGAAATTTCTACAAAACAATGCCATTCCTTCGGACTAAGGTCAAGAATGATTTTAATGCCACACCCTTTTGTCGGTGTAGGAAATGACAGCAACATTCCTCATAAAAGAGAACTCTTTTTTAAAAAATCTTATGTCAACTGAGAAGTGTAAGAAGTTACTGAGAAGTGTAAGTGTAAGAAGTGTCTGGATTTGTAAACCAGCTTGAAATAAATCATGAGAAAAATACCCTGAAATTTGACAGAAAGCTCATTTAATGTATAACTCATTTGAGTGTAATATCCTTGTAAATCAAATAAATAAAACACATTTCCTCAAATAAGCAATATAAAAAAATTAAGCCAATTAATACTTAGGTCAACTGATAAAAATTTTATTTTAGTTAATTTTAATATATAATTACAACTAATATAAATATTTTTTCAAAAAAAATGTCGATTTCCACAAGAATGGAACTCGCATTCTTCACCTTCTCGTGCAAAATATTGAAATCCTTGCATTTTACCGAGTGAGCAACAGATTGTCGATTTCAATATTCCTGACAAACTGCTAAAACTCTATTTAAAGCATTAAAAATTAATTAAATTAAATTAATTAATGAATATTTGAAAAAACTTTATTAACATCAAGTGTCATCCAATGCAAGTTTAAAAATCATATTTGAACCTGAGTGGATGAAGTATTTTATTGACGATTGAAAATTTAAACAAGATATATCAGATCTGGAACAGGGAACGTTCCCCTCAGTGGTTATTACTCTCGTCAAGGAGGACTTTGCGACCACGACAGATTCAACGTGTGCCAGCCTCCATGCACACGAAACATTTGGTTGACGGGTTCGAACTCGCAACCCAGGGAATGCGAATTCAACGCCCTACTTAACCAGTCTATCTCGGCCTAATAATTACAATTGCCATGAATAATTGATACAAAAAATTATTCTAGAACTGAATTTTCAACGCCAATTTGGGAAACGGAAAGGCGTGAATTTACTACGCCTGTTGCAGTAACGTATTAGAGATTAGAAATTTTCTTTATTCTGTATCATTTTAATTCAAAAGTACTTTAAAATAAATCCAAAAAATCGATAAATGCATCAAACACTAAGAAAATAAACAGAATCGTTTGAAATAATCGGTCAAAAACGTGTTAAGCCAAACTTCATTAGCGTTGGAAAAAACAAACTTAAGTCTTAATCATTTTGAGCTGGAGAAACGAAGATTTTTTGGGGGAAAGTTAAGTTTGTTTTTTATCAATAAAAAATTAACACATTCATTTAATTATGTCTAGGAGAAATTCCGGGCACTGATTGTTCCGGAATTGATATTTTACTTAAATGGTGAAGGAAAAGGTGTAAAATTGTAAAATTTTTTGGAGAATAGTAAGATTTAAATTTTCATAAATCATTTAGTTTTAATTATTGGTTTAGTTCATTGAAGTGCAACTTTAAAAATTTTAAATATTAGTGATTAAAGAATGTTTTATTAAATATGACTCACAGAGCAGAGAATCAAAAAATGTTAAATTCGTAATTCACTAGAGCATTTATTGATAAAATTACATAAAATGTAGTTTTTTATTTCATTAAGATCATTTTAATTGTAGTACTAAACAATATTTGTGCCTATTACTAAAGATTTACAAATTGACCGTTGAGACCGGATTTGAATGGATATTCTGCATGAATTAAACCATGATTAATAATTGATTGATTGATTGAGTTAATAATATAGATAAATAATTTTTTACCATGCTCGTGCGGATTAAATTATTATTTTGAACGTAATAAATTGTTGTAATAAAATATTTATTAAAAAACTCTTTATAGATTTTAAAAAATGAACTTTAATTTGTTATAAAAATCATTTTGTGAGATAATATTTTGAGGATATTGCCAATAAACGTCTAAAATTTTCTTAGTTTTTAATTAAGTAAAATTCTAATTTGAAAAGACACAAAAAATTTCATTAAAATTGGTCCAGCCATTTAGGAGGAAATCAGTCACATACACAGAAGAATTTTATATTTAAAGACATGTATATACCCATAGGGAGAGTGCGAACTAATATAAGGAATAGAAAAAAAAAGAAAGTGTTTAGAGCGTCCCTGGTCCCGGTATACCGTATTTGCCTCATTTAATAAGAATATTCACATCATTCAAATTTGCTAATCACATTGAAATTTATTTCGAGCGATTGATATTAATTTTAAAGATTTTTTTTTTCAAGATTTCATAATTTTTTTTTTATATTTTAGAAGTTTTTTGAATATCATTGCTTTTGAAATTATTTATTTTTAGTTGTTCCATTCATAGCTATTCCCATTTTTGGTTGGTTTACTCTTTCCCTTTTCATTTAATTTCATTTTTATTCTTTTTTTTTTCTGAATAAAAACGAAAGAAATTCAAAACAAATCTACAAGGAAAAAATATTGCTGTCGATTCAGCACTACGATTCACGTGTTGAGCAACTACGATTTACGTTAAACATTTGTTTAATCATAAAACGAGTAAAAAAATATTTGATACATGATATTATTTTTTCAACAGAAAAATATTAATTTATTATTGATTAATTATTTATTGGTATCAAGCAAAAAACATCAAATACTTTCAATAAATTCAACAGAGACTAGATAATATTAAAATAATTTTTAAAAGCATTTCGACCTGTAACCTTTTAATGTTACTTTCCCTTTCTATTTAAAAGCAATTATGTACAAACAATCTTATTCCAAAAAATTAACAAGCTCAGAAATAAATGAATAAATCAGGTTACAGTAACCACTTACGGGGATAACAGCCATTGATGCTGTAAATCCCAATATCTTACTTCTTTCAAGCCACCACTTATATAAGAAAATACAACATTGCTTATTAAAAGTAAATCCATAATTGACAGCTGAATACAGATTGTCTATTTAGAATACGTACTCGCAAAATACGGTTTTTATCTATTAGATTACAAAGAAGTTCCTTTCTCGGAAATTCTATTCCTCCCATCGATCAGAAGTAATTTCGTGAGAGGAAGACAAGAGCGAGATTTTACCGTGTTTTCAAGCGCGAACACGCCACTCTTCGTTTGTGCCGTCTTGAAATCCCTGGAGACTCTGCAGCCTTCTTTTGATATTTCCTGAAAATCGCACAAAAGTAAAGAGAAAGAAAAAAACAAAGTAATAAAAATCAAAATAATTTGAAAAGTTTGGAAACTTGGCAATGTTGAACAGTATGGTATTTTTTATACACTTCTAAGGTGCTTGAATTTTTCTCATGCATGCAAATATGGAATTTTTAAATTGATATTTCATTAATTTCTAAAGTGTTACAAATTTGAAAATTTGTATGATAATATATTTTCGGTACCTGATATTTAATTAATAGGCTGAATTTAAATAAATTTTATTTGCAAATATTTTTGGGAATGACACTATCTGTTTATGAATTTTAGCAACCTAATTCAAATCAAAGGACACAGTCTCCCTAAAACTTTTGCGCAAGCACTTTTATGAAGATGTTATCCCAGAGAGCCCCTTGCGTGGCATGGGTTTAAGATATTTTTGAAATACTACCTTTTACATGAGTTCAGCATTTTTACTGACCATATCGCATAATCCTTTCCGATTTTTTTTCGATTAATCCCTTGAATGCGGTTAATAGAATACGAAAATCGAATTTATATGCTTTTTTCTAAACTGATTGAATTAAAAGTTTGACACAGGTTACAATTGTAATCCCAAAACCAATATGAAATTTGATAAATTTAAGGCGTGTTTCTGAACAATCGGGTTCGTATGCTTCTGAGAGTACAGAGCGACCCCTTACTGAGTTGTCTCAAAATTTTGTAAATGTCTAAGCTGCAGATGTTAAATATGCGTACTGAATTGGTTTATTTAGATACTTTCGTTTTGTAGTTACCCTGTTACTTACAGACGAAAAGGACAAGATAGACTTTCTCTCAACAGATTTTTACATAAAATTTGTTAGAATTATGCAGTTTAGTAAATATATTACGTACTGAATTTCAATCGTCTGACTTTAAAACCTTTTTCAGTTACATTTACACAGACAGGTAAACATTTTTTTAAATGCGTTTTTTGAAACTTCAGAAGATATAAAACGTGGAGACTCGAGTTCGAACTTTCTGACAATTATTATATATTTTTTTCTTTACTTCTTATGCGAGAAAGTGAAAACCCTCATCTCCAGCACGAAGGTGGAAAGTGGAAAATTATCAAATATTATTTTAAAAACACACTTTTCTTAGCGTTATAAAATTTCGATTTTATATGAAAGGTCTTCACACCTGGATATGTCTTCCACGGTCGTTTGCCATCCCTGACTGTGGCGACGATAGACTAAGATGTTGGCTTCAGGACTGAAGATTCCAAGTTTGAAATATGTTTCCATAGAAGAATCTTCATGAATACTGGTTTTGTACATTCTGAATCCGTCTGAGGCGTACACCCTCCTATTGGCATGCTGTGGAATCTTCAAGAGGGGGTTTCGCTCACATCATCTAACCATGGCTCAAATTTTCAAGGTCCGTAGCAGAATACACTCAGCGTGCCTTTGAAGAGGGACTGAATATAACTAAAATCCTGTTCTTCTTTTATACATTCCCTTGACCGAAAAACCTCGACAGAGTTCCCTGGATACAGACATCATCACTTACTACCCCCACCCCCACCCCATTTTAAACAATATAAACTTCACCAAATATCAACGAAATTTTTAACTTTAACAACATGATTGGTTTCATAAATTAATTTCACCGCTTTGTAGTGTAGCCAACTAATTAGAACAACAGCTCTGTCGTCATCGATCAAGTATAATGTGAAATATAAGAGAAAAAACGAGTCCGGAATGGCTAAAACAAGAGGGTATCTTTATTGTAAAAAAATTGTAAGTCTTCAAAATTGACAAAATAACAGTTCCGCTTTGATGAAATATATTTTATCAAAACAGAAAATGCTTTTCCAAAATTGTGAATGCGTAATAGCGATGCCTTTTCTGATTAGATATCTATGTTCCCAAAGTGAAATTAAATGACGATAAATGAAAGTTGCTGTATTGGAGACTTTGTACATGTTTTTTGTAATAGATCCCAAAAATGAAAGTGGAAAGGGCTGATTAGGCTTGATAATGTATGTAGAAGTCATGAGTTTCCATACGAAATAAAAATAGGTGAAACTTGTGCAGGGGCCGAGGTGGGGGAGCATTGTCGCACTTTTTTCCTTAAGACAATTGACGTGTGTAATGTATTTGAGATTCTTTCAAAAAATGGGCTCATGGGTAATTAGCATTGATGGCATATTTAAATATAATTAAATTTATAGGGAAAAAAAGGGGCGCGAAATCTATAAAGTGGTTAAGTCTGGGGGTCTAGTTCTTTGGCTTCCCCAATTTTTTAAAACTAATCCCTTAGGCAACCAGCTAATTCGGTTATATTGCTTATATTCAATTTCCGATACCTTTTTTATATATAACTTCAATTTCATGATTTACCTAAATTATTTGGAATTAAAAATATGTTATTTTAATTTTCAAAATTTTTTATTTATTGCTTGAATGACCCTTCCTAATGAAGTCCCACGACATCCATAATTCATAATAGCCATGCCACCATTAAAAAATGTAAATATTCGATTCATTTATCTTTTGAATTTCACGGTGATGTGACATCCTTTTTATCCGTTTACGCAGGTATTACTCAAGATCCTTCCCCTCCATCGCTCACCACGGATGAAAACCAAACGATGAAATGTTTAACGAAACGATCCAATCCATTGTTAGAAATGGCGAAACAAAAATATTTTTTAAAAACATTTCGAAATTCAGCTACAGCGCTTATCAATATTTAATTAGTATCATTGAATAGACAATTTCTTACATTTTAAAGTGGTGTAAATTTCAATTTTGTGCAGAACGATTTTTGAAAGTGATTGCGAAAAAAATGATAACATTTCATTTCGTTTTCAAATATTATAATTCTAATTAAAATTTTAAAAAATGGTTTTGAGACGCGCACTTTCTTCTCTCAAACTGCGCACATATCAAATTCTGTATTTGTTGGTTGAACGATCCGGGTCGCAGAGCACCAGCGCAAACAAGTAAACACACTTTCATCCCTATTATCAGAAGAGCTATGTTGATTTTGGGCAATTAGCTGATGGCTAGTTAGAATTTAAATGATATAAAAATTACTAAGGAAAGTAGAACACCTCCACTCACCGCTTTTATCTCCCATGAATCACAATATGTTTCTATGTGATCATAATCTGCTTTTCTTAGTTATCATGTAGTCGAAAGATGCTGATACACGGAATTTATAAGTAAATTTAATTGCTTTAAATTGTAGAGAATTCTGTAATTAATTCCTGATAACGATTAAAAGCTAAACTATTAATTTTAAATATCAAAACATTCTGGTAACCAACGGATATAAAAAAAGTTTAAAATCAAACTAATTGCAGCGACTCCCAACTCCGTTTCTGCAGGACCAATTTGGATGAGACTTCATGCATTTGTCACTTAGACCATAGGATTGAGTTTCCGACTGTGAGAAATGAAAATAATTCAGTCATTTGGCAATAGTAGTCATTGAAACGAAAGAAAAAGAATGATAACAGTTGAAGAACAAGAGAATGACATAATATTTCCTTTATTTACACACTTATTTCCATCTGCATATAGTGTCGATCAACAATATGCTGAAAGCTTACCACTGAAGTATCAACGGTTGTAAGTAATAGGTATGGAGACGTTTCTAGTAATGCTTGCTTTCAAATCCGTTTCTTTAGTTATATATATTTAATTAACACGATCTTTGAGAAAATTCCTCAGCCAGAAATCGCATGGGTTCAAGCTGGGTAACCGCGATGTCAAGGAAAGTAGAACAGTATACGAGATGGCACGTTATCAAAAAGCTTGAATCATACACCTTGGAGTGTGAAGAGTTGCACCGTCTTGCATTAATATTTTGGTGACCAAACAATCTTTTCGCCAAACAATCTTAACACAGGGAGAAGCTCAGGATGCTGAAGAAGCATTGCTCGCATTCTGATAAAAGAATTTCACGATCTATTCTCTCTCTTTTTCGTTCAGCGGCATGTTCACTGCAGGTAAATGATATTTTCCAATAACAAGTATCAGTTTTATAGCGAAACTAAATGAGCTGCTTGTTAGCATGTGGTTTTAAGCAATACAATGGCAACGAATGGCAATTGAAGTCTTCAAAATACCATACCAAGTTTGACATTTAAGTCCTGGCATTTTTGAGTTACCTCTTTTCTATGCTTCTGTAGCTAGACCAATACCTCTTAGTGGATTTTGGGGGCACATTTGGTAGGTATCTACAAAAGAGATGCTAAAAAAGTGTACTTATTTTTTGTTATTAAAATATATATATTGATAATTGTATGCACACAATCAGTAGTCATCATCGCATTTTTTACGCATTTTCTCTGAAATGTTGGTACATCAAACCGAAAATATTTCTCAATATATTCTTACGTGAAAGAGAAAATAGTGTTATCATCAAAAAAGAAGGCCTCTAAATTTTAAAGATCACGATTCAGATATTCTCAAATCATTGTAAACATTTTGATAATTCTATCCATCGGTCTGCGAAAGGGATCGTTTAGAACTGTTTTGAGATAAATGATTAAAGTTTTATATACGGTATTTGCAAAAGATTTCTTGAGTTTTAACAAATTTTCCACAAAATCTATTCATGAGATTGTCCAAATGAATTCAAGTGCAGAACATAAGAGGATGAATAAATGAAATTTGGTACACAAATTTTACAATCTAAAGTGTAGACAGGTATTAAATTTAGGTCTAAAGCTGTCAGCATGTTGACTTCTGTTTGATCATGCAAGTGAATATTGTAACTCGAAAAACGCGAAGATTTGAGTGACTAAGATTTGATGTGTGATCATGGTTGGTAAAATTGTAGTTTTTTAAAACAAATATTTGTTTAAAAAAAGTTATTAAAAAACGCATGCTCTGTTTGCTTCGCTTTACAATGAATCGCAAAATCCTTATCTGTGGAGCTTAGGGAGAAAAACAAACGTCCGCGCTTATATTTCTCTGTTTAAGATGCAACATTTTGCAAGGAAAAGAGAATAACACTTTTATTAGGAAGTATGCTGAAACATTATGAGATGATCTTTCCAGCTGGTTTATTTTGAAACAACTGTTTAAATTCTTCTAAAAAAACTTTATAAAGGGAACATTTATCTCGATCTTGAATTCCATGCCGAAATTACAAGGCACTCTAAAACATTACAGTTATTATTACTATTTTATCATTTTTTTCGTATTCGAAGTATAGAAAAATTCCTGCAATCGTTGAAAAATTCGAAATTTTGAGAAATTTCAAACTTTCAATCCCCTCTGATCGCGAAAACCCATCTCTCGGCATCTGGCGCGTCTGCCGATGGCTCAAAACGCTCGGAGTTGTTTGGAGAAATCGGGGTCAGTGGACTGAAAACTGAATTTGTAGATTTCAATGAAATCTGTTCAGAGGAAGTTTGATTGTTCGAGTGCAATAGAACTCCATGGCTACAAAAAGTAAAGAATTAGATGGAAAAAATTTGGTGCTCGAATTTAGCACCTAAAGTGCAATTTCTTTTCACATTTTGGGCCAAATAGGTCAAGGGGATGACCGATCGCATCCGCACAATCGCGTGCCTATAAACGCATTAACCCGTGCATGACATGCAGCGATTTAAACTATTGCCTTTCCATACGATCTTGCAACTTACAACTGCAGTCAAGTGTAAAATTTCGGTTTCGGACGCTTGGGAGAAAAGCGTCCGAAGCCATAGATCTATGGTCCGAAGCGCACATCCGCACGACAGGTTCAGTGAAAATGCGAGACTCTTTCCGAAGATCAATGTTTCGCGTTTGTTATTCGCAGTGGCAGGCAAGTCGTTAAAGGCACTAAACAATTTCACGCTGGAGGGAGGAAAGGAATGAAACACTTATTCGCTGCTTGTACTAGTGGTTTTGTAATTTGATTTTTTAAGCTGAAATAAAACGCTATAAAAGTATATATTTTTTACACATATTCACCTTCCGAAAGCTGTAATAATTTATACTATTCTGGCAACGATTTAAATTATCGTTTGATGCACAGAGAAAAATATCATATCCTTCTCTGTGGTCTGATGTATATTTGAATACCCCAATTTTCTTTTCGATTTTTGGTTAAATATGGACACTTTGAATGACTTTTCAGATTACGCTAAATACCGATAGTATTAATTATTCTGAAATTAGATGTAAAAGTGAAAGGCGTGGGTTTACTGAAAGGAATCCTGTGCATTATAATATTAATTTGTTGCAAAAACACACCGAAATAAATAATATTTTAAAGAAAAACAAATCATTAATTTTCAAGCTCGTTTTGAACGAAAATTGAGGTAATTAAAAATTGATGTTTGGATTAATTGTATTTTGAAATTAGTAATACAGTTTCAAGCAAGCATATACAAGTCAAGTATGAAAAAATATAGAAAAAAAAAGGTAAAGGAGCGAGATAAAAAATGCAAACGAAAAAACGAAGAATGACTATGGATACTGTTTTCTTCTTATTTGAGTAAAGCAGATGATTTTCAGTAATTTTGGCATAATGTGTGAAACTCCTGTTTGGAAACATGGCCCAATTCCCTATACTCCTCCTCCTCCGTGTACTAAGATTGTTTTATTTTTCAGTTATATCGTAAATATTGTTTTATTTTCAATTATTTTTCTTATAGACAGACACAAATAACCGCAAAAACTCAGTAGAAACTCCGAGTGGAATTATATCTATTTAACTTACTCAAAAAAAATGAATGTATATAATATAATGGACACATTTTTAGATATTTAAATCAGCTATTTTTTATATCATTAGATACTGTATCATTAGGTGCTGTAGCTTCCGTGCACAGTTTCTCCAGCTATAACGAAATTAAGTTGTTCACGCTTCTTTGTATTTTTAATAGCACCTTTCTGGTACTTTTTTTTTGCCGACACGCCTCGTTGCCTTTCTGGGACGGAACAAGACTCCTCTTCCATTTTTTCAATGACCAAGAAAAAGAATCTGAACCGAGATCAGAAGAGACAAGATATTGCTCTCTTGGGCTCCGCAGAAATAATGTTCTCTCACACAGACGATGGGAGCAACCGGGATGAAAAGGGCTGCTTTGCTGCAACGTGATGAAGTCGAATCTTTCGCGGAAGAAGACGTGAATTCCTGTCGGAAAGCTGGAATACGAAAGTTCATTCTGCTTGTCCCAATATGAAAAGGAAAATAACATTTCACTACTTTATTCCTCAATTTGAACATGGTTGGAGATACAGGGATGAAAAGAATGAAATGAATGTAATTGACAACGAACTGCCGGTAATGGTAGGAATTTCTGGCTAGAAACATCGCAGAAAGATAAGGCTCTGTCTGTCTTCATAATTACACTTTATAAAAATTATGCTAAAAAAGTTGTATTTAATGGCGTATTGTATTGTAATTGCATGTTTATTTTAATTGAAATATGTGTGATATAAAGCAGTAAATCTAATATATAAAATTTTGTCATAGTGTTTGCTTTCGTACTCCTCGGAAACGTCTCTACCACTTTTATAAAATGTTTTTATGTGTATTTGTTAGGTATGAAAATAGGCCGTAAAGTATTTTTCGTAACGCTGGATAATTAGGGTGTCGCTATTTAGCGCTGATGAAATCAACGCTTGCTTGAAATCATCGCCACTGTGGTATAATATTGAAAAAGTCAACCTCAAGCTAAACATGCGCGTCCAGTTGTTAGGTATGGCGATGGAAAAGTTGCTGTCTATGAAAATACTGGATGCTTAAAATTGCGCACTAATTTTTGCACTATCGTTGATTCGCAATAGGCTCTCATTGACCGTATATTTCCCGATGTGCGCACAAACTATATGAATCATGCGTGGCTGACATAAAGAGCCATTTCGGAAAGAAAATTTGTGGACATCGACGATTTAAACTTCAAGTTACAGCAGTCGTTGCCGGGCAACTTGTGGCTATCGTACAAATCGATCGATGCAGTTTGCAATGACAACGAAGCTGTAAATTATCCAACAGATTTTCTGAACCCGCTGGATAACCACACCTCCTACGACTGAATGTTGGATCTCCTGTTATTTTACTTCTGAATTTGAATCCACCACGGCTGTGCAATGGTACGCGATTTGTCATTAAAAAACGGATGAAAAGCGTTATCGAAGCCAAGATTTTTAATTGTAAATTTCGAGCTGAAAATGTTTTGCTGCCACGAATTCGAATGATTCTCACAGACGTGCCAAATAAATTCAAACGCGTTCAATTTCCTATTAGACTGCCATCCGCAATGGCAATCAATAAGTGGCAAGGCCAAAAGATGTTTGTTTACGGTTAAACGTTTAAGAGATAAAACAATGTATATGTTCTTACCTTAATGAAATACATTTTATTGAAAAAATGAATGGTTGGTGTTTTTGTGTGTTTGTTTTTTATCTACGATCATCGTCTACAATGCTCCATTCCTCTTTCTATCATAGATCCCGTCACCCCCGCCCCACAATGCATTCTTCATCTTTTAATTAACAACCAAAATACTCACTAGAAATAATTTATATGTTAGAACAACGTTTGCTGAGTCAGTTAGTAAAACTATAAAAAATTGGAGAGCTTTCATTAAAGTGATTATATTTGTTCTCCAGTAGTTTTCAAGGGGTAAAAAAATCTAACAATTCTCTAAATCTTTCTTTTTTCTTTGTTGTGAACGAAATATAGAAAGTTATGGGATCATCAAAAAATTCGCAAGAGAGATCCATCTTTACATTTCGGATCTCCTTGATTCTGGAAAAGGCATTTTTGGCACTCTCTAGCTGAGACAACGATAACACAAGAACAATTTGTGCTGGATGAATGAAATACAGTGTAGGGTTTTTACACCATAATTGCAGATTTCTTCCGAATTCGGAGTGAAATCCCTTCAGAAGAAGTTTGTCTATGTAGCTGTCCAAATGTAAGTTTTCATCACTGCAAATAGCTGAAATGGAGGTGGACGAATGCGATTTGGCAAACGTCCAAAACCTAAGTGTCATCAGATCTGTAAGCAATTTTATTAAAATATTGGCTGGCCATCGACCACGCCGATGCGATTTTGTGACTGCAGTTGCAATTTTGTACCAAATTTTGGATTTAGTGGGTAAGATATAAACTCTACATTTGATTCTCCAATTATTGTATATTGACCGCCTCCCAGAGAGCTAAAGATGGTACGTTGACAGACATTAGTTTAATAAATAAAGTTTGCTAATAACATGGGTTGAATCATACACAAGTACATTCAATAGATTTTTTGAGAAAATTTCAGGGACTCTCAGAGTTTCTTTATTTTAAACCAAAATTCTGTTTAAAAGCCTTTGATTGTAATTATAAATGGAACATTTTTGGAGGGCAAAGAATTTACCTCTATGCCTAATTTTGATGTGAAACTTTGGACGCATCACATTTTGAAAAAAAAAAGGCTTCTTCTGATCAAGAATGAAGCATGTTTTTCGCACTGGTAGATTGGCAGAATAAATCCTGCCAAGTATTCATTTGGAGAGACCACCCTCCATTTAAGGGAAATCGACAATATCCTTGTTTGGGTAGACATCAAGTTCAGTAGTCTTGCATCGTATGACGTATAGGAATGACATTCTTGAAGCCGTTTGAGAGGGGTTTTTTTTTTGGAGTGCTGAAACGTGTTTTTTTTCTACGGGCGATAATGAGACACCATACAAAGCTAGTGGTGTTGATTTTCATGAAGAAAAGAGTAGATACAGATTTCGCGGGCAATAAATCTCGTTCACAAAGGCTCTGGGTTCTAATCCAAGTGAACCTCTTTAGAATAATTTAAGAGGAATCATTACACTTCGCGCTTCACTGACAGAAATCCCCAGATGTTGAAAGCCCCAATTTCAAAAGAATTTTCACTGTCGTAAAAATTTCTCCAAATCTCACTAACGATATGATGGTTGGTTTGAAGCTCATGCACAGTGATCCCACTCTATGTCAGGAGAACTTTGACTCAGATGTAATGCATCATGATTTGATTGTTTGACGACATTTTTGTCATGATTAAAAATTCACTTTTTGTCAAGTTCTTATGTTGCTACACACTTTCTTCCGTAGCAATATCTGTTTGTGTCAAATTAGTTATTTAAATAAACAACATATTTTCTTAGTTATCTCGGTGTCTGCATTTGTGACTTTAGTTTCGGACACCAGTTTTGAATAAGCAACAAATAGCAGGAGTAATGGTATTGAACATTATCCGATGAAAGTAGGAAAAATTCCAAGTTTTTGATTTTTATTCACATTTGGATTACTTGGATAATTTTTTTTTCCTTGTTCAGTTATTTTAAGAGAGACTTTAAAGAAACCCATTTAGAGCTCTAGACGTTGAGATAATCCCTTAACTCATTTTACTTACTCTTGCACTAATTTAATTATTAGCTGATTATCCTGTTTAAAATTTAAATTTCAGGCAAGATGGAAGATTATGAAATATTCAGTATCTTAGTAGAGAAAAGATTTATGGAAACAACAGAATAGTGCTTGATCCATTCATATTTCATAACTAAATTAGTATTTCAAAGAAATGTCGTTTATAAATGCAACTTAAACTCTATTAACTACAATAAGAAAGGAAATGTGAAACTAAACAACCAGAACAAAGTAAAGCAATGAATTTTTTATGCAATAGATTATACGAGAGGAAAAGGAAAATTTTTGACGTGGAAAAAAATTGCTTCAGTTGAAATCTAAAACATATCGTCTTGCTTCTCCAAGAAAAACAAATCGCCACTACAGGACTGTTAAAAATTCCTGTAAAATGAAAGGTTTGATGCAATAATTGAATAGTTAAACAGTACAACACACACAATATTAAATTACGACGTTCGGGCAATATATTAGCTGTGTTAATGTTGTTAATATATTCAATACACGAATATACAGACGACATAAACATAGTAGAATCTTACATAAAAGCAGCACTTGAAATATAAACAACTACAAAAAAAAAGTGGAGACTTCCTTTATGTCGTCAAATGGCTTGCTAAACCCATGGGTCGTCCATTCAACAACCATCAAAATGTTCGCAAAACTATCTTTCTTGAGATAGAACTAAGAGAGAAAAAGAACAACATTACAGATTCATAACAAGGCCAAGAATTGAATGGTAATTGCATTGATTATTATTTTTAAAGTTAAAATTTCACTGCAATTTATTACAGAGGCAGAAGTAATGCATTTTAACACACTGATCTGTCATCAAATTCGCTACATTTTCAAAAATTCATCAAGACTGCCACCGTCTCATCCATGATAAAATACCATAATTTCCAGAAAATATCCGTAAAAAGCAATCTTTTTTTTATCATTAGTTCCTGAAGAAAACATATTTTAATTTACAAATATTGAAATGTTAAAAAAATGTGTTTGAAAATGTATTTAAAATTAAATAAACAATAATCTGGAAATGAAATTAATATGATTGGAAAACTAATTTTGTAAATATTAAATTACTGTAAAAACAGTTTTGGTGCGATAGCATATTGCGACACTAAAATTGTGATACAATTTTTAATTAATTAAAGTCTAGAAAGAATTTTTCTTTTTGAGTTCCATTACTCATAAAACAACCACTGGCCCAAACTAAGGTTTAGTTCTTGAAGTATGAGAAATTTTTTTTTTAGTAAATGATTCGATTTTAGAAGCTATAGAGCAACAAGCGATATAAAAAAAAATTAAAAGCCAATTTTTACTTAGGCCAACAAAGAAATTTTTTTTTGTTTTAGTTACTTTTTATTAAGTAATAACAATTAACAGGAATCATTAAAAAAAACTTTTGACTTTTGCAAGAATTGAATTAGCATTATTCACCTTCTCGTGCAAAATATTGAAATCCTCGCATTTTACCGAGTGAGCTACTTCCTGTTGATTTCACTTTTCATTACAACTCTATTTAAAATAATAAGAATTAGTTAAATTTAATTAATGAATTAACATTTGAAAAAAAACTATATTACATTAAGTGTCATCCACTACAAGTTTTAAAAAAGTGCATTTGAACTTGAGTGGAAGTATATATATCATTAGAGAGAGAATTAATAGTAGGAATTGAAAAGACAAATTTTTCTTAACATTTTATTAATTAAAATACAAACAAAAATTTAGAAAATACCGCTCTGAAGAGATTTCGACCCTCCAAGTAAGCGTGTGAGTGCCGTTTGGTCGTGGTGTCCTGTGGAGGTGCAAAAAACACACACACATAAGTGTCCATCTTTAATAAAAATGGAGATGATATATATTAAAAAGAAAATTATATTTTTGGTATTTAATGTTAAATATTTTTTGGAATATTAAAAAAAATGTGCATAGAATATTTAAACTAATTTTTAAATTATTGAAAATAATAATAATAATAATAATAATGATAAAATAACTTTTTAATTAAACGAGGTTTTCTGGAAAATTTGAAATTTTTAACAAGGAGGTGAATGTTAAAATTTTTTAACTGCACATAAATATTTTAAAGGTCAGTTTTTTAAGAACACTGAATTTAACTCTTCAACGGAAACATTTTACCTTAAGTGATAAACACGTACTCAATGGGTGAAAAATTACAGAATTAAATAATAAAGTTGGAAAACAGATTATAGAGCCTTATTGATTTGATAAAAACACTTCGATATCATTTTCTTTTCGCTTGTGTGTTATGACGTTAATTTCTTAAGTATTGATGTCTGATAGAAATTCTGGAACTAAAAATGAAGTTTCAAAGAAAACTGGACTATAAAACATGCTTGAATGTTATAAGGTTCATTAATGCGTCTATTATTTTCCTCTCCTTTCACCACCAATTTACCTAAATATTTATTAATAAAAAAAATCCCCACTTATTTGAAGTATGTAAGCACATATAAATTTCTTTTTACATGCAATAGGGATTCTAAATGGATAAAGAAGGTGCTGAAGCGGATTTTGCACTTGTACATTACATTTTCATTCTGTGGGCGCACATTTATAAGGATAAAGTGGAAAGAAAGCAATAAACAGAAAAAGATTTATCAAGCAAGCGAAAGGTGAGCCAGGGCCCATTGACGAGCGATTCATGACAATTACACAACAGATTGGAGAAGAACGTAACGAGTTCAATTCAGAGTCGCTAGGATTGCCCTCACCTCAAAGAGAAACAAACCGATTCCTTCTGTTTTTATTATCTTTCAAAATGCACTTTCGTTCTCAGTTCTTTTTCTCCTTTCTTCTTCTTTTTCATTGCCCGTCTATGAGTTTTAGTTCGGTTCTCGTTATCTCAATAGAAATGCGTTTGGTTTATTGGATATCCCCTTTAGTTTGTTAGAGAACTTTTTTTTTTAAATGCGAGTGGGTAGTTTTTTAACATACTTTCAGTTAAATATTTTCTGTTGAGGTATCAATTGCTATAAATTACTGCAAATCGAAGGTTGCATATCGTGTTTTGTAGTCGTTATTTGGACGAGCATTGATTTTCTATAGACAAACTATATGAAATTTATATCATATAGCGACTATTTAATATTTCAAAAATGCAACAGATTCTGCTCAACCGAAAAGGAAAAGGTAGAATAGGAATGCTGCCTGATCCCGTTAGAGAGTTAACGCAAACCTTTACCAAGTTCATCCGTAGACTTCACTGGAATAGCAATGATCATATCTCACCAGAATTTTCAATGAATGGAACCAGGCTTGAAAGATCTCAACTCTCCTGCTGGATAGAAGACTGGCCCAAATGGAGCATTCATCTCTTTCTCGAACCTCTCTTTCCAAGAACCACACCCGTGAACACTGGGATTCATCTGAACTTGCTTCAACCCAGCTCTAAAAAAGAAGGACCACATTATAATCAAACAAAATGTCTAGAAACCATAGAAACGCTTTCCCAGGAGAACCTGGCAGTGACTTTCTCCAGAGCTTCTCCAGATCAATTCCCCAACAGAGATACAGGAGACGTCCTCTTCATTTTTCCACGTTAAGAAAAGGTCAAGCTTAAAATTAACCCAGCTTTGATTGTCCACTTCACCATCAAGCTTTTGGCAATAAAAGAAGCTATAATTTTTTTTATCTGATTAATTTTCAAGCTATGGACCTTGCTGAAGGAAACTAAATCGACTGTGTTTCGAATAAATCGACTAAATTTCTGTGATGCCATTCTTTGCCTGCTTCATGAAGAGAGTTATGATAATTCATTTGCTTGTTATAAAAAACCATTTTGACAAATAGAAACACAAAAAGAAAAGGAAATTATTTTAAGAATAAATCTAGAGAGCTTTCACGCATTTAATTTAGAAAAAACAATAATTGCTATTATTTAATGAATGTAAACGTAATTTTGCAGATGCTTAATCGAAAAAAAAGAAAGAAGCTTCAGTTTATTTTTCCATTGATGTCGTATCCATGGTAATGCAAAAAGTGAGGAGAAAAAGTCTCTGATATTGCCAAAGGTCAGGAGGACCACTGACACTACTTTCGGTGCTTCAGGGCTGTAAAAGATATCCCAAAGTGGGGTCCATTAGCGGTAACCAGCCATGCCATAAGATATCTACGGTAACAAATGGGCACTCGAAAATTGGGGCTCATTTTCCGGGTAGTCGTAATAGTAAATATAGGTTCTTGTCCCATCAAAAAGGATTTTCATTCCTTTATGGTGATTTGTTCTTAATCTAGTTGTTGTAATTGTTACATTTAGTACGAGCAGTTGTTATATTGTTAGAGAAATAACAGTTACACTGAAGAGCCAGAAAAACTGTTATAGCAGGTTGTATGCAAATAAAGGAGGTGTTCAACGAACCAGCTTAACGCGATGCTGTCGACAGTGCGTATATTAGACAAAACAGGTCTCTAAGGAAGATATTACGTCGATTATTGCTGTTATAATGGCAGGTTATAATTATTTATGTGATTTTTAACTGGGACTAATCATTGGCGCACGAGAGATGGAGAACATCATTTCCTAAGTAGAGATGATTATTTGAATTTTCACGCACGACAATTTCTAGGGAGGGGTACCAAGAATACTACGTTTCCGGCAATACTAAATCTTTGACAGCAGTGCGGCTTGGAAAAGGGCTTGATAGAACGGGATCATCGACAATTGAAAAAACAAGATAGACGTTTACACACAAGATAGACGTTCAATACTTCCTCAGATTGCTACGGATTTTAATGTATGCCCATCAACAAGTGTCAGTGTGCGCACTATGCAACATAACCTAATATGGTTTTTCGCAACTGCAAACCATTTCTTTTACCGGTATAAAACTCTATGATACCTTACCTGGACTTTGAGAAGTCCAGGTAAGGTGCCATAGATGGGCCCCTAATGATTGGAAAAACGTTGTCTGGTTTAAGGAGTCACGTTCCCAAGTGTTCCCAAGTGTAGGTGGATGGCTGTATACGGGTGTGGAGAAAACTCCATGAATCTATGGATTTCTCATGCTTACAAGGAACTATTCAAGCTGGTAGAGGCTCTGTGAAGGTAAGGGGCTTGTGCAGGTGATATGAAATGGGGCCATTTATCAAGTCTATAGTAGCTATCGAGTGACTTTAGAAGCATTCTGAATTTCTTTGCCTCCTTTGGTGACCTAGTTCTCCTGGCATGAACTTTATCGACCATATCTGAGATATTTTGCAATGTGCTGTCCTTAAGAGATCCAAACCACCCCACACTCCCATGGCTTTGGGGATTGTTCTGCAGAAATCATGGTGTGAATTGTCTATCGAAAATCTTCACAAATTAGTTGAATCCATACCACGCTGTGCTGCGTCACTTCTGAGTGCTCGTAGGGACTCTACACGCTATTAGATAGGTGTAATAGTTTTTTATGGCCCTTCAGTGTATTAAAGTCAATCTAGAGGACTGATTTATAAGTCTGCATCTGGTCACAGCGTTTGCATCTGCAAATGCGATGATAGAACAACGTTGACCGAAGCATCCGCGCACTGTTTGTGCGAGTATCCACTGCAGTTCACAAGATTTCTTCTTGCAATGCAGTTGATAGTCCTTTTCAGAATATTTATTTTATTTTTTTCATTGGATGGCATCATCTGTGCACGGAAAGAGTAAAGCACGGATCATCTGTTTATATAGTGACACAAGAGCAAAGCGTTTCACTCTTTTCTCTGTCTTTTGGTTCTCTCCTAAGATAAAAATTTGAGAATCGACACCTATCAAAGAAATCTCTATCAGAATCTGTTATAAGAGAATTTTTAACTCTCTAAGAGATAGGAATTCCTTAGATACATGGCTACTAAGGAAAAAGAATCTTAGGTATTTTTAAAAAAAATCCTGCTTGATTTATGGACTTTTAATCCTTTATTCGAAATGTGCTAAGTCTACAATCACCAATTTCTTAGAGTGTGTGGTAGAAGTAATTAATTTAATAAAGTGGTTGTTTATAACGCTATAGGCAATCTCGCTGACAGAGTCACCGATTTTAAGCTGAGCTTTAATGTCTCTTATTTCGGTAGTGCTACCTAACGTCAAGAGTACCTCTTAGCAGTTCATGCGTCACAGCCTTTTTCGACGGATGGATTTCATTCATGCATTTCATTCACTAATCCTCAGATCGGGATTTAGACCTGAATCAGAGAACAATCACCTCTGATCCGGCACCCCTAATGGTATTGTATTTGAAAAGGTTGACGGAGTTCCCGCCCATTATGAGCTACCTCCGCTCCTTGATATCCTTTTTGAAGCATTGCAAAAGCTTAACTGACGTTGACTGTCACAGTTCATTTGGTGAAAGTGGTGGGAGAGTGGGTGCGACTCACGTTCGAACCCGTTTGGCTGCTAAGCTACGCTTTAAGATCCGTTTTGTATTCCTACGCTCTTCAGGTTGTTTGTTTACATGGAGGGCCCGTAAAGTGGTGCCATCTCGCGTTACAGTTGGGAAGAGTGATTTATTTCAGGCTGGTTGTTAACATGAAAAGGGCTCCGTAATGTGGTAATGGTATTGTCTTGAATTGTAGGGCTTTATAGACTGTTCCGTACTTGTAAAATCATGCCTTTGGCGCTGGGACATCTCCCCTTGGCGAATTCTGTAACCACTTCAACCTGGCAACCATATAATACAACAGAACAGTTTCTGAAACTGTCTCGCTAACACGCAAAAAATAAACGCTTATACAGTCCACTCGCAATTGTGATTCTATAACGCATACACCGCACATTTTGGTCCTAAGCGAACCGGAGGTCAACCAGATCTTATGGATTAATTCTTATCATTGAATTTGATAAATTCTTTACGCTAAGGATGGCAGATATCACCTCGCTTAATCGCAAGCGTGGCAGCATCAAAAGCCAGCTTACGAAATTGAACAATGCCCTGACTGAAGGACAAAACCAAATGGGCATTCCCGAACTTCAAGCGCAACTGGATATGGTGCTAAATATCGAACGCAAATTCGAAGAATTGAAAGATGATTACTACAAAATCGTCAAAGAAGAAGATTTCCAGAAAATCGAAACCTCTCTGTTCGAAGTGGATGATTTCATACAAAAATTAGAGGTAAGACTTAAAACCTCTATTTATAAATTAAAAATCAAAAAAACTGACTCTGTGCATAATCAAAATCTTGATGATTCTAGTATCAATGATCAGCCTAAAAAGGCATTCATCAAACTTCCAAAAATTCCACTTCCGTTTTTCAGCGGAAAATTCGAAGAATGGAATTTATTCAAAACTCAATTTGATAGCCTAATAAGTGAAAATCCTGAACTTTCTGAAAATGAAAAACTGCATTATTTACGCGGTTCTCTTAAAGGAGAAGCTAAATGCATAGAAACTGCTGATGATAACTTTACTTCTCTGTTTAAAGCTTTAGAGCAACGCTATGAAAACAAAAGAGTTATTGTTAACTGTCACATAAATAACATTCTAAATATTCGTCCATTAAAGCATGAATCTGGCAAAGATCTACGAAATATATTGGATGTCATTTTAAAGAATCTTAGATCATTGAACATCTTAGATTTCGCGAGAGACAAACTATCCTACGCTTTGTTATTAAACATTATTCTTGAAAAATTAGATCGCGACACCCGCAAACAATTTGAATTAACATTAAAAGACAACGAAGTGCCTGAATTCGATTATTTTCTAGAATTCTTAGAAAGGAGATGCCAAATTTTAAATAATATTCAAACTAGCATTCCAACTAAATATAACCCTGAGAGATCGAAATCCTTTTTTGTCAAAGCAGATAAATCTCCTAAATTGTGTATCGCTTGTAAAACTCAAACACATGCACTGTATCATTGCAATGCATTTAAAGAAATGAAATTATCCGATAGGTTAGATTTAGTTTAAAAAAATCGGCTTTGTAAAAACTGTTTAAGTGAATTTCATCCTTTCTCTAAGTGTAACTCTAAAAGTTCTTGTTTCGTTTGTAAAAAGAAACTAGATCATCATACATTGCTTCATAAATATTCTACGCCGCCAATCGCGCCAAACACTTATAGCAATCCAGAGAGTGAAACCTGGCTCTCGTCATCCACGCACTGTCAGGGAAGGAACCCTCAAACTAATAATTCACAGTCAATTGAAACGCAGATGTCAGAAAACCCTCGTCTCTCCCTTTTCTGTAACGGTAATAAGAGTATTTTGATAAACACCGCCATCATATATGTCAGAGATGCTTGGGGGGAATTTAAACCCTTAAGAGGCGTTCTCGACTCTGCCAGTGAATCTTCTTTCCTTTCGTCTTCCGCGGCAGATTTATTGGGATTGAAAAAAGAAAGAATAAACATTCCGATATGCGGTTTAAATGATACATCATTAAATATCAAGAAAAAAGTAACCGCCTTTTTATCAAATGAAAGTAATGATTCGCATTGGGAAATAGATTTATTAATTGTTCCTAATATAACTAGTTTCACACCTTCTAAAAAATTAAATATTTCGAACTTAAACATTCCCAAGGAAGTTAAACTAGCGGATCCTTCATTTTTAATTCCTCAAAAAATAGATATTCTTTTGGGTGCAGAATTATTTTTCTCATTATTGAAAGAGGATAAAATAAAATTAGCAGACAATTTATTCTTACAATCTAGTTGTTTCGGCTATCTTGTTTCAGGGGCTATTTCAGGAAATATTCCTTACAATGCTCCTAAACATTGTTTTTTAACTAAAAACGCAGATAATCTTAATGAAACGCTTAAACGCTTTTGGGAAATTGAAGAAATAGAAACAACTGAAATTTGCGACAAGGAATTAAAATATTGTAACGAACATTTTGCAAAAACGCATTATAGGAAACCGGATGGTAGATTTGTAGTAGAAATGCCATTCAAACCTGAATTTTCAACAGAAATGTTAGGAAATTCTAAGGCAGTCGCGTCTAAAAGACTAGACCAGTTATGGACACGCTTAGAACGTGATCCCGCTATGCAAACGCTTTATTCAGAATTCCTCAGCGAGTATGAATTACTAAAACACATGAAAGAGGTAAAGGAAAATTCAAATATCGAAAATGGATACTATCTCCCGCATCACGGTGTATTACGCCCATCAAGCAAAACTACTAAGCTTCGTGTAGTTTTCAACGCAAGTGCTAAAACGTCCAGTGGACATTCATTAAATGACTTGTTGTGCAAGGGAGGAGTAATTCAGGAAGATCTTTTCTCAATTCTAATCAGATTTAGAAAACACATTTACGCATTAACTGCAGATATCAAGCAAATGTTTAGAATGATTGAGATAAATCCTTTGCAAACAAAGCTTCTAAAAATTCTATGGAAGATCGATAAAAACGCACCAACTAAAGTGTATGAATTACACACGGTGACATATGGAACCGCTTCCGCACCATACTTAGCAACAAAAGTTTTGCAACAACTTGCTCTAGAGGAGAAAGATAACTTTCCATTGGCTTCTAAGGCAGTACTCCAGGATTTTTACATGGATGATTGCCTCTCCGGTGCTTCAGAACTTAGAGAGTTTGAAAAACTCAAATCAGAACTGACACAGTTGCTTCAACGAGGAGGCATGACTTTGCATAAGTGGTGTTCCAACAAGGCTTCATCAACTGAACTTAAAGAATTTACGCTTGACCGCAATTCTGAAGAAATTACCGTCAAAACTTTAGGAATGTTCTGGAACAGTTTAAGTGATTCCTTTACGTTTAAAGTCTGCTCCAATTCCAGTCCAGATTGCAACTACACCAAACGAGAAGTGCTTTCACAAATAACTCGCATCTATGATCCCCTCGGACTGTTGGGACCGGTCATCTCCAAAGCAAAGATTTTCATGCAACAGCTGTGGTTACTAAAATTGGACTGGGACGAGGCATTACCAACAGATATTTCCAGACAGTGGGACAACTTCCTTAAGATCTTATCTGAGAATATTAAATCCATTCGTGTTCCCAGATGCTTTTTTCAAGTTGTCTCTAAGTACGTTGTGATACTTGGATTTGCAGACGCCTCTTCTAAAGCTTATGGTGCTGCAATTTACGTAAAGGTTGTGTCTAACGCCAATGAAGTAACTACCCAACTTCTTTGTAGTAAGTCAAGGGTAGCACCAACCAAAACCACCACAATTCCCAGACTTGAACTTTGCTCTTGTCTACTTCTTTCAAAACTTACGCAGAAAGTCATATCTGCATTGAGGCTCCAAATAGACTCTGTTATATTACATTCAGATTCAAAAATAGCCCTCGCCTGGATAAAGACTCCTTCTAACCTGCTCAAGACATTTGTGAGCAACCGAGTGTCTCAAATTCAGGAACTATCAAACGATTTCCAGTGGCAGCATATTCCATCAGAGCTTAACCCTGCTGACTTGCTTTCCAGAGAACTTGATGCTAAGGCCCTTGCAACCAGTGAACTGTGGTTTAAAGGACCAGACTTTTCAAAATTAAACTTACCTACTTATCAAACTGTACAAATTTCTACTGGTTCAACCGACAAACTTTATATGGATGAGCTCAAACCTGTTACTAAATTAACTTTGACTTTAACTAATGACTCTAAATTTTTAGATGATTTACTTGCTATCACAAATGAATTTCATAAATTAATCAGAATTGTAGCATTTATTTTTAGGTTTGTTCAAAATTGCAGATTTCCTGAAAAGAAAAAAGGATTTCTCAAACAAGAGGAATATCTGAACGCTGAAAGGGTTCTCTTAAAATTGGTACAGGTAAAACATTTTTCTACTGAAATCTCCGCTTTAGAAAAAGGAATGTCAGTTCCATCTTCGAGTAAGTTGAAATTTCTCAATCCCTTCATAGATCCATCCGATGGACTAATTAGGGTAGGAGGCAGACTTGCGCATTCTAATTTAAATTTTAATCAGAAACATCCAGTTGTTCTGCCAGTGAGAAATAAGCTAGTTACGCTAATTTTTCAGCATTACCATAAACGAGACTTTCATGTAGGCCCTCAAGCCCTTCTAAATACTGTTCGTTTAAAATATTGGCCTATAGGAGGTAGAAATGCAGCACGCAAGGTCGTTCACGAGTGTTTTCGATGCTTTAGAAACAAGCCCGTTATCTCGAACCAAATTATGGGAGACCTTCCAGCTGAAAGAGTTACTCCAAGTTCAGCATTTTTAAATGTAGGGATCGATTTATGCGGTCCATTCGAAATAAAATTTAAGGGTCAAAGAAAGGGTAATCTACAGAAAATATATGTTGCTTTATTTGTATGTATGGCAACCAAGGCTGTACACATAGAATTTGTCACAGATCTAACTTCTGAAGCCCTAATCGCAACGCTAAAAAGATTTTTTGCGCGACGTGGGAAAAGCTCCATAATTTTTAGCGATAATGCCACTAATTTTATAGGTGCTTCCACAGAAATTAAAAAATTATACCAACTAATGGTAGGTAGCGAAGACATTTCAAATATGCTTTCCTCCGAAGGTATAAAGTGGAAATTTTTGCCGCCTAGGGCTCCCAATTTCGGAGGTCTTTGGGAAGCAGGCGTGAAATCCTTTAAATATCATTTTAAGAGAGTAGTAGGTCCTGCAAGACTAACACTCGAAGAGTTTTTAACAGTAATTACTCAGATTGAGGGCATCCTCAATTCGCGACCCCTCTCTCCTCTACCAACTGATACTGATGAAATGCAAGTATTAACTCCAGGCCATTTCCTCATAGGAAAACCTATCAATTCT
>JAOUZG010051635.1:62333-82675 GCA_026289955.1 Argiope argentata | reverse complement strand
TGATAAATATTTAAATATTTTGCGAACATGTACACAAAAGTTAAAAAACTAAAAAACCTAACTAACAACTGCACACATTAAACTAAGAAAAGGATCATTTTCAAGATTTGCCTTTATTTAAAAGAAATAAACAGGAAGCAGGATATATTCTGGTACCAGAAAAACTTTATTATAAACGTTTAAAATATCTATATTATTTAAGGCTAACAACAAATTTGTAATGATATAAACAAAACATCCACTCTAATCGAATCCTAACATCCATTTTCTAAACAATCAGTATTGGGCATACACAACCAATTGTGTGTGTGTGTGTGTTGTAAAAAATTGTGCAGTATAATCGTTAAATATTCTGAAGAATTAACGGATTTTAAATTTTAATACGTATTCCCAGTCTTATGAATCATGTTAAGTACAATGTTCATGAGACGTTAACATTTTAAATTTAAAAAATATATATCATAAAAATATGTGCATTTGTATCATTTTATTGAAAACCCTAGAAGAAAATATTCCAATCAGAAACCGGGATTTTCGCGAGGCTGATTCACGTAAAATAATGATTATCCTAAAATAATGAACTTCAGAGCTCCATAACTAGGTTAGATTTGGTGTAGAAAATTAAAACGTATTTTGATTCAAAAATTGGGGCTCCAAGAATATTTTACTGAATATGATTAACAGGATCGATGGACGACATGAAATTCAATCTTCAAAATTTTTTTTTTTCAGAATTATCTTCAATGAGCGAAAAAAAAATACATTATTATTTAGACATTCGTTGCCAAAAATAAAATCGGAAGCTGTATTTCATGACAAATAAGAGAGATTACTGTTGCACAATTCTTTGGGATATTGCATAAATTGCAAAAATATTCAGTAATGCTCATGCTAAATAATTCTATCTTCTGTATTCCTATTTTTAAAACAGTATGTATTCTAGAATTTTTGTATTAATTGAATTTAATCCCTTTTGTTTGAAATTAAGATTCCAATTTTACGGTAGCTGATAGGTAAAAAATAGAGAAATTAGGGAAGTACATAGTAAAATAAACAAAATAACTTAAGGCTTTTAAAATATTAATCTGAGTTGTATGTCTTTAAATAAAAGAATATGAATTTTATAACTTCCGAAGTTTGAAACTTAAAAATAATTTATTGAAAAAGGCATTTAGTTCCAAATACATGTAATATTTAATTGTAAATTTTAGCGACAGCAACCTGGCGGGGTGGGGGGTAAAAGTGACTAAGGACAACTATGTTTTGTTATGATAACATGTAGCTCATCAAAGTTAATTGGAAATGTTGCAATTATAACATCGTAAGCACAAAGTAAATCGTCGGAGACGGACAGTTTTGTTTTTAAAGGAAATATGTTTTTCAGATACATCAAAATTTATTTCATTTTAAAATAATGTTTTGCACAGATTCATGAAAGAAACTTTCATCTATTTGACTGCTAGCTTAACATTAGAAAGGAATTCTGTAGAAATTTATTCATCACCCCAGAAGACATAACTGGTGCTTTTCCTTATTAATGATTAACCCTTTGCAGTCCGAAAAATAATTAGATGCAAAATTATTCGCATAATACAAAGATTTGTTTATTTCTATGAGAAATAAATATATATATAATTCTTTTAAGTCAAATTTCTTTGAAAAATTAACCTACATCATCTACCATTATGTAGGCGCTTTTAACAATTCAATTTGAAAAATAAATAAACCAAACGTCTAAATGACGCACAGTCTCGAATGTCGAGTCACACTCGACATCGGATCACAAAGGGTTAAGGGAGAAACTAGCTGATGTAGTATCAAATGAAACCTCTAGATAAATTGCGTAATGAAACAAAACTGTGTAACACATAGTTTTTAAAAATGCTAACAATTAAAAAGTCATTAAAAGACTTTTTAGGTTATTATTCTTGAAGTTTTTCGACGGTCTCGGATCTTTTATTTGTTTCCGAAATGTTTACGCCCGTATAATTGGAAAGAAATAGATAAATATACAAAAATAATTTTAAAAAATGCTTGTGTCATTTACCTTACGGTTGTACCGCTGCCCTTCTAATTCGGAACAAATAGACTTTGGAGGTGGAAATGAGCGTCTCAAGGCGATGCCCATGAAAACTGAATTACAATTATTATTAATTCGAAACTAAGAAATTTTTTGACGTGTCTCTTTGTCATCGTCGGAAGATAATGAAACAAGATCGTTGCAAGAAAAATTTACGCAAATGAAAAATTTCGAAGAATTTTCTTTCTACTGGCGCTAACTAAAATTATCTTGCACTTTTTTCCCTGCGTTTTAAAATTCTTAAGAAATTTTCTTGTATAATGTTCTGAGGGCAACCGTGGCTCGTGAGCCGCAGGGTTTCAGGTTCGATACCGGATTCCACCGAAGAACCGTCGTATGAGGGGGGTCTGTTGTACTTTCAATCCGTCGAGACCAAACGTCCTCCCGCTGGTTTGATATGGAGAAGGGGTTGCCAGTTCAGGTGTCGTCCTCATCATCTGACCGCGGTTCAAAATGATGAATTTCGTCCTAAAATAACCCTAGTGTTGCTTTACAACGGGACGTTAATGTACCTAAGCTAAACTAAACGGTGTAATATTCAATAATATATTTCATTCTTGCAATGAAATTCGAGCCGCTTCAATTATTTTTATGATTTTCATGCGATGTTGCAAAGCTGAAGAAGAATACTGATTAATATGCATTCATTTTAAAAACCTATTCCAAAAAAAATCTTGGATAGTTAATTTTTTTTATGATGCTGCTAGAATCGAATTTAAAACGAATACTCCTTTGCACGATTAACAAAACATGTTTTTGGCTATCTTATAAACTAAAAGAGCTGTTCTTGTATACATATATTTATTTATGTCTTGTATCTCGGAAACAGCTCTAAAAATTCGGATTAAATTTTATATTTAAATAAGATTTGACATTTTAAGAATATCTATATAAGGGTCTTTCCTGAAAAAAAAAAAACAGAGAAATTTTTTTTTTGCAACTAACAAGTAGAATTAGTAGTTTCAACTTCTACTTCGAGGTGTTGGTAGAGAGCAAAACAACGTGGAGGTCGTGTGTGTTGCAGGTGGTCCTCGGTTTGAGTCGCGCTTTTTTCGTTATATTTTTACTTATGTATTAATATTTAATTTTTTTTCTTTTTAAGTTTATATCTATAAAAGTGACTTTCCTAAAGTACCGCCATTTTCACAGAAGACCCATTTTTATAACTATCTATTGGAGCCTTTTTCTATCTGTTTTCTTACCGACAATGTCATATAGTGCCATCTCAGGTCCGATTTCTCAATGGAAAAACTGGAATTTTAAATACATAAGTAATGATTAAAAAAACTGTAAAACGCTCACTATAATAATAAAACTTGTTTAGAATAACATGTTTAACCCTGTGCATTCGTTATTTTTTTTATTTAAATGACCAGGTTAATATGATTTAACCTGATCATTTCAGGTTAAACTTGAAATGGTTAATATGATTTAACCATTTCCTGTTACCCCATTGGTTATATGAAATGGTTTTTCAGGTATTTAAATTAAAACGATTTTGGATATCGATTACAATTTAACATTTTAAATGACTTTGTTGAGAAAATCGTTAATATCAGGCCATAAGTAAGATATTGAATTTAAAAAGGAACCAGTTTTCCCGGCGATCCAAAGGCAGCCAAACGTATCAGTATATCAGCCTCATATCTGGGAACAATTGGTGCCTGAACAGAACACTTTGCTGTCCGGACCTGTCATTTACACTAATTCTGCCTATCAACAGTAGATTTAGTGTTCCTACATATAGAATTTATGAAGGGTGTTAGATTCACATAAAAATACGGCACTGGTAAAAGCAAGCATCTCTGAATTAATAATTTTGTTTTAAGACTTGTGAATCTGGCATCTTCTATAAAAATTTGTTCTTAATGTAAACACTTCCGTTTTTGATGTTGGATAATGAACGTTCTTTTTTCTAATATATTGAAAGGAATTATTTTATTATTTTAAACTACTTTCTATTGAGTCTGTGACTCAGAAGTATGTTGCTGAGTATTTTAATATAAACAGGTAAAATACCTTTTATAAAATGAACTTTGTTTAAAATTTAGCAAAGATTTCGGTGAAATCTTGGTTTGCCCTAACAAAGGGCCTTGGATGTTGCTGATTCTTGGACCAGCGTTTAAGTTACTTCCAAGCTCTAAGTCATACATTCTGGTCACCATCACCAGAATAGAAACCTCACGGATAACACTTGAATATTACTTAAAAAAAGATCTTATTTGCATAGTTTTCCATTAAAACCCCAGTTAAGAAGGACTTTTGAGATTTCGATTGGTTCATCAACGAAAAGCGATTAAGCATCTCATTTAAACTCGTGTTCTTTTCAGAACCGGCGATGGAGAGTATTAGAAAACATAAAATCTGAATAGGAGCTCCTGAATTCTAATTTCGATTAAAACATGTAAAAGTAAGTCAGAATTTCGATACGGTCGATTATTTTCGCTCTTTTTATGATGCGCAATCATTTCTTGAGGGATGAGGAGAATTTCTATCTCAATAAAAAGAGACATCATTAGGGGTGGATTAAATAGGAAATCGTTTACTATTTCACTCGTTTTTTTCATTCAGCTTTCTAATTACAGAAATGGCTTGTAAAGAACTCAGCTTGCCAATGAATAAGGCGTCAGACGGGAATTCATAAAGAAAGCGATAAAATGGTTAAAATACAACTGTTTCCTTTATTACTAATGGGACGATACAGTGTTAAATTAACATACTTATCTTATCAGGCTTGTATTGATTTATCTGGATTGAATTGACTTTCAAAAGACTTTCAATCTCTTCATTTTTTTAGGTTCAAAGTGAAGTTATTTTTATTGTTTTTGTAGGAGATCAGATAGATTTTTATTTTGCGTAATATACGTCCAAAAATGCATGAACCTCTTCAAAAATTTTATTTATTACAAAATAGGCGTTTTATAAAGTTTCAACCATTTTCTGAGTTTTTTGACGCTTGCATTTGTTAATATAAATGCTTATTACAGATATTTCTTATCTAGTCAGTGATAATCAAGTCATGAGATCAAATAAGGGATTTTACAATCAAGGGATAACAGATTCTGCACTCGATTTCATGATAACTTTGTGTCTGGTACATGTCAAAATTGCCGTCTAATGGTAAATAACCACTCATTTATATGGTGTATGTCGATGTATATAACCGAGAAATCGTCTTTTTCGTCTGAGTTTGATACGAAATTCAGAGACCGAATCCAAAATAATACAGTATAAATTCTGTGCAAGACATCATACACTAAAACATATTTTTATTTTCTCATTTTGATTTATTCCTTAGCTCTATGATTATAATTGGTATTTCAAGAATAATTTTTATTTATTAATGTAAAAAAAGTTCTATTATCTTTTCCAGTATATTCCCCAAATTATGTTTCGATTAACAATAGATGACACCTAGTAAGATTTTATTCGTATTTTCTGAGTGAAACAAGGATAAATCAGCCCAATTCAAATATAAATGTTTTCCTTTGTAAGATGTAACGGCTCGAGCTGACAGAGTCGAATTCTAGCTGAGCCCGGCCGAACGAAGATTACCACGAAAGTACAAAAGATTACCACGAAAGTACAAAATGGCCTCTATTCTTCTAATGCTTTCTACGCTGTTCTGTTTCCGCATATCTTTTTTAATATTATTTTTCTATTTGGGTATTATTTCTCTAAATTGTTATAGTTGTGGGGCTCCAGCTGGAGATTTCAGATCTGAGACTATTTCTGCAGATCTATAATTTTTCTGACATGCTGCTATGTACACGTGCATATATCTTTCATGTTGTTTGTGTTGATTAAGTTTGAAGAATTCGGACTTTTCAGTGGCTGTCAAATGGTAAAGTTTCTTTTCAGTGTACTTGGACATAAGCTATTCCTTTGATGTCGAGTCAAAGCTTCTTTTTCTTTCCTGGTAAGTAAATAAGAATTTTTGGTGAATAAGAAGTTGAAATTACAAAAAAAAAAATCCTTATCACAATTGTATTGTTTCTAAAGTAAGTTTGATTTGCAACCGATTTACTGCATTAAGCGGGAACTATATATAGCCTGCTTGATATTATTGAAATAACGCTAAATTTTTATATTAAATTAGCCTATTAGGATTTTCTACTGTCTTAACCAATAGATGTAACTTGTTTTTTTAAAGGCATTAATAGATAATCTAATTCTAAAATTATAATTCAAGAATCATGTTTTACAAAACACAACTTATTTTGATTTTGTCCAGTGTTTTGTCCAGTGTTTCAACAGTGTTAGAAATTCCTATAAATATTTAGCTAATCCTAACAAACATTTACTAACGACAAGAAAGATAGGAGTAAATTTGTTTTCGCATCAGGATTATCTTAATCCGGGGATTGAAAAGGCAAGTTCGGGAATTCATCCTTCACATCTATCTATTCTTAAATTTAATTCTTCTTTAGGAAAACATGTGCGACCTCATTCACAGGCATTTATCTAAAAATAAATATGTGGAAGGAAATCATACATATTTATCACCTTATAATAAGAATTTATTTATAGTCCTTTTTGCATTCCAATCATTGTCATTCTGTCTGCAGTTTTAAAAACTAGGGCTGTGTATAATAGGGGGTAGATAAGTGGACATTTGAGCATTGAAATATATCTTCAAAAATAAATTGATATTTTTTGTTGATGAAGATTTTACTATCGTTTGTATCTTTATTTTTTATTGGATTTTTAAATTAATAATCGCTTTAAAAAACTAACTGTTCAAAAATACTTCGAATAAAAGTTAACCTAAAGCTGCATTTGATATAAATTATAGATTTAAAAATAAAAGAATCATAAGTTATCGAAGCAAACTAATAATATCCTTTTCAAGAAAAGATAACCTTATGAAGCTGTCAAAGCAAATAGAAGATATCCTGATGAAGCTACCAAAGCAAATAAATAAATAAAATAAAAAAGATAAAGAAAAGATAAACTTATCAAAGCAAATAAAATACACCCTTTTGAAGATACCAAAACAAATAAAGAAAGAAAAGAAAAGATATCATCCTTATGAAGAAACGGTTACTTATGAAGATATCAAATCAAATAAAGAAAAGAAAAGATATCCTTGTGAAGAATATAATTAAGAAGAAAATATATCCTAATGAAGCTATCAAAGCAAATAAAAGATATCCTTATGAAGAATAAGGTATAAAAGAACAATGTAGTTTCATATCAGTGGTGGTTTATCCATGAAAACTGCATTCGTTGAAATTATTTTTTGAAGTTGCATTTTCATTTTATAACATGATTACATCACCATCTAAGATTTCGATGCTATTTGCCTATTTCATTACTCCAAAATTCCAATGATATCATAACAACAAAAATAAATAAATAAAATGAATCAATAAGGTAAAAAATCAATGAACATGCCAGAGAGACGCAGCTCATGACGCTGATCGGCAAATATTTTGCACGCAACTGATTGGAAAGGAATTCAACCCTTTCAAGATAATCCCGGCTTGGAGGACGGAAAAACTTATGGATTTTTTCCCCACTCACTTTTAAAATTTACTTTTTTCTATTAGTTTTTTTTATTATTATTATCTCTCATTAATTATTTAAGAGTTTTGGTTTCGGTTCTTTCTGTTCGGACATAAATATGTTTGGTTTATTGAATATTCATTTATTGTTGTTTTTGTTGAGATAATTCTTTTAAAAAATACGGATAATTTCCAAAAATGCTATCTAAATAAACCATTTTGTAATGATATGTCAATTACTAATGATTACTGCATGGAAAAAAAAGATGAACTTTAGTGTCACATATTGCACTTCTTAATTGATATTAATTTTGAGATTGAGTTATCATTTTCTTTTGACAAAACTACAAGCGTAGAAGTTACACAAATCAACTGCTTTCTCTTTTGATACTAGAGATGGCGTTATCTTATTAACCTCAAGTGTGTATTTCCCACTATCCTTCTGTGGGGGAGGGGATGATTCTTAGATAGTATTCTGCGTACCGTGTATTTTCGTGTTCGTGTTTGTTTGTCTTGTGAAATGTGGAATTTTGAAAATAATTCAATAACTACTCTTGCAACCTCTGTTATTTTCTTCTAGTACCTCATAATGAGGTTATAAAGAATTTTGTACTTGTTCCCAAGAAGCTTATATCATATATTGACAATTTAATGTTGTTTGATATGTAACAAATTTTTAAAATCTAATTTTGAAATTAAAAAATTTAAATACTTAAGGATTAAGTTGCTTTTTAAAAAGTGCAATCTCTTGATGTATATCTTTTACTAAGCACCTAATTTCTGAGCAGACGAGCAATCTGCGGCTTAATTCATGCACTCGATCTGAAATAATTCTATGAGATGAAGCCACCCTATTCGCTTTTCAGAATCAGTTTCATTGCGGTGCAATTCATTACCAATTCTGCATTATCGAAACAAAAAACTAGCCTGGGACTGCATTAGACGGGAACTGGAATGGGCTTAATAGGCCTCAAACCCACAAACAATCGACATTATTTGGTTGAAACTGGAATAATTGGAGTGGTGAAGGCGAAGCATAAAGGAAGGTCCTCTGGTCAACACTGTTAGGGAGGGGGGGTATCTACACTTTGTCTTAAAATAGAGGGATAAATTATTATTCGCAATTTTTTTTTACTTACTTGATTCTTTGCTCGATTAGATTAAACTTATTTCTTCCCATAATTCAAGTTTTAACGCACTTATTAGTTCTTAGTGGCTAGTAAAAAAAAGAGTTTCTTTTTTTGTCATTTTAATTTTAATATTTTACTTTTAAATGAAATTTTTTTACAACAAGAAAATTTTTTTATTGGTTCTCTTAGATGATTTGTGAGTATAAAATATTTTCTAAAATAACTCATTCATCTGACGTATCAGTATTATACTCATAATGATTAAGAAAATTATTATATTTGTCAATTGCATATTTTAATACTTTTATAATTATATAAATTAAATTAGTACTTCTGTAAACTTTAAAACTTTTGAAAATTTATACGAATCGCTTAATTCACCCTCAAAAAGTGACAGTTCTTTTATTATGTTTACAAGACAATAAATTGAAATATTGAGATTTTTATCTAGGATTAATAGTGAAAGAAAGAAATGAAAAAGTAGAAATAAAAAGATAGAAAAGAAAAGATAACAAAGTGATTTTTATGGAAATCTCTGCAAACATAGAAAATTTCTAAAAACATGAAAGAAAACAGCAACAAGAATAGTCATGAGCATAAATTCATAAAAAACCCACTCACAATGTACCTTACTCACAAAAGCGTTCTTATTTTTTGTATGCATAATTTTTTTACTTAATTTTCACAAACATATACTTTTCAAGAGATTAAATAATTACAACAAAAAGTAAGAAATCCAAGTTAGGGTTGAACACTGTCATCATTATTAGTTTTATCTGGGAAAAAAACGATTCCCACAAAAAAAGATAATGATGGTGCTCCAAATAGATAATGGTATTGAAGCGTCAATCAGAACTTATGATGGAAATGATACTGAACTGAGGGTATCTTAAAACTCTATTTATTTAAGATGATGGTTCATCATGGGGTACGATTAAACGTCACAATATCGATTAATTGATTTTTAAAAATAAATAATATTCGTGAACCGAATTTTTTTTAAAAAAAATAATAGCGGCATAAAGACTGCTAATTGATATTGTAGTTATAATCTTCACCTTCCTGAAAAGTCAAATATTTACGTAATTATAGTAAGAAATTTTCCAGATACATCTTTTTCAAACTAACTACTAAAATTAATTATGAAATCAACCTTTAAAAGCCCAGTTTCCATTTCGTAATGACATGTTAATGTAAGAAATTCTGTCCAAATCAAGATTATGCCTTTTCAATTGGCAAGGATTTCGTAGTGTTTTTGAAAAGCAGATACTATCGATTTCTGCTTTAATTATTTATATTCTTTATCTCTGAAGAAAGCCAATTCTATTGTGCATGTTGCTGACTAGTGACGTTGGGCTATTTTCACCACTTAGTGATAAGATCTCGACGTCATTTCTTTTTCTTTATATAAATAATGACCACAAGAATGTTCACCTAATCAACGGAAATGGTAACCTGCAAAGGGGCTTTTCCAATGCAGTAATTGAACTATTTTGACTTTTCTAAGAGTATGAAAGAGATGAGTATAAAATAACTCAAAAGTTTCATTTAAGAAATGTAAATATTAGCTAGCTAATAACTTTTGCCATCAATGGTCATTCTACCGTAGAACTTTAAACAAATTATGAATTTGTGCAGGTTTGATTTGAGAACTTGCTCTCATAGCAGTTTTTTTCCTCTTCTTTTCAGAGTCCTTCGTCGTCGAGGCGAGATCGGGTGTCGCGACTGGGGCGGGCCTTCGTCAAACACCTCCAATTCCACAAGAGTCGGCCGATGGCCGCTCTGGCCTCGCTCACCCACAGACTCTCCTCGTCATCGTCCAGCGATAACCCACGCAAAGGACTCACCCTCTTGGACAAATCCTGCAGTATGCCCGCCATAGCACCACGCCTCCCCAGGTCTAGATCCAACCACCACAGGCAGAGTACCTCTGGCAGCACCTCTTCCCTAGGGTAAGCAGAACTTCTTGACATCTCAGGCCGAGAATTCTGTGGGAGTTCCTTTTTTTAAATGGGACAATGGATCATATGTGTTTGAAGAGGGTCAAATGAGCATTTTTCAGAAGATTCCCAAGGATTCCTAGACGAATAATCTTGAGTCCTCATGAACCAGCGTTACTTATTGAGTCTGTGGCAAGTGAAGGTCGCGGTACGAACCTGCGACGTTTGAGCCAGTAGCCGAGCGATATACCGTTCGAGCAAAAGGGACCCTTCAGCTCGAAGGATATAATGTAGCTTATAAGGCTGACGCTACAAGTCCTTATCAACCAGCTTTACTTATTGGGCCCTTATCAACCAGCTTTACTTATTGGGTCCTTATGAACCAGCTTTACTTATTGGGTCCCGATGAACCAGGATAACCAGCATAACATATTGCTTTTATGTCGTATTTGCAATGGCGTAAAAGCAATATGTAAAACACACCTCAGAGATTGGAAAGGTCCATTAATATCCGAGCCCCCCCCCCCCCCCAGCATTGAAGAGGATCTTACTTTTTGCAAGAACTCGAAACAGACTGTCACTACCTTGTATCCAGTGCCCATTTAGTGCCCATTAAGGTGTCCCGCTCATTGGGTAGTGCGATGTAGGATTTGAATAAAACTAGGGCCTCGCATGCTTTATGGCAGAATTTAGATAATTAGATGTTTCCTAAACAGCACAGTTTACCTGAGGTTAAGTCATTTTACTTTTTTTAGATTTAGAACTGCTAGATTATTTAGATAGGGTGACACATGAAGCGATTAGTGAGTGCGATTAAGTGTTATGGGATCATACTGTAGTGATGATTTATTTTTTTATTTATTATCATGTTTTTAAATAACAATAATTTTTACATATTGCCGCAGAATGAATTAGTTTCATCGTGTGTGGTTTGAATATCATAAGCATCTATCACACTTTACCACAAAATAGAGATGGTTTTTGAACAGAATAGTTCTATAGATTTGGCAACGGGGTATATGAATTTTTCTTCATTTTTCCTGGACCTGGAACCACTACATTATCTTGTTTCGGGAACACATAAGGCGATTAGTATGTATGGAACATTTGTGACAGTGCAATAGCGATGATTTATTTAGGTTATTTATTACCTAGTTTTTAATTGAAACGGGCCTTGAAATCTGGCTGCAGCATAGACAAGTTTAATCAGAAGAAAGTTTATTTGAAACTGGCCGCGTTTAAAAGAACTGCTATACAAATTTCCATACAGTAGTGTGGGTCATGCAACTAGAAGACGCATCTGTAACAATTCGGAGTTCTTCGGAGACAGAAAGAGCATTAGTTTGTAGTTTCTTTGGCGAATCAGGCGGGCGGCTCTGTGGTTTCTCCCGAAATGAGTATTTGGAAAAATTTTCCTAAAGATAACTGGAAGAAGAAAAGTATTCAGACTTAAACAGATTAATGTTTATATTATTAGCTTTTTTGATATTCGTCTGTTTTATGCATAAAATAAAATGTAAAATAAAATCATTGTTGTTTTCTTTCTTTTAAACCTGTTATGTACGAGTCTGAAAGTGTTTTGTGAATGTCTTTTGATAGTTTTTAAAATTTTTATTTTTATTGATTTAATTATGAGCTTTTTTCCAGTCAACACCACTTATCCCACATACCTATGCATAATCAGAATACATCAGATTATGAAATTTGCATCAAAAAGAATACAAGTTTTTTAAAGGGGCGGGAGGATTTTGTTTCTAAAACCGAAAAAAGTATAAAAATTACAGTATTATTTCTATCTATTTAGCTTTTTTAGTGTTGTGTCAGCCTACCATCAATGTTAAGAAAAGAAAAGTGAACCGAGAAAATATCTTTCCTTAATACTACGGCGAGTTTTCTTTTAGTACCTTATCAACTATTGATGAGAGGACGCGTCATCGGTTGTATTTTCTGCTCTCGTTTTTGTTTTGAATGAGTGCCAGAATGTGCAATTTGCCCCGCATACCGATCGCTCCCTGTGCATTTAGAGCTCGCTTTACTAACGGCATATTCTTGAAAGCGATATTCTGGAAAGAGTTCGCTGAATGAGATTTTTTGACAAATTACTCGAATTTTTTAAAAGCAAATTTAAAAAAAAAGAACTCATTTTGTATTTTCTCTCAGGCTTTTCTTTTAAAAGGCTTTAAATTGGTTTAGAAATTTTCTTTCGACTGAGATTTATTTTTTTTATCCTTTTTGCTTTCATTTTATCTATCTATCTATCTTGGAGTGAAATCATAATAACCACATCATAAACCAAACTATACATCCAAAGATAACGTCGTAGGGAATGATGTTAGAAAGGAAAGATATGGATAAGGTAATAAATAATGTTGTTTTTGACAGCCACATCCACTCGACTTATGGTTTCTCCTTTCTTGTCTTCTATAGCGCCATCTTTTGGCCATGTGGAACACTTAATTTCTTTTAGATTCTCATTTTTCTTAAAATCAAAATTTGTAATCACATTGACGTTTTGTACTTACTAGCATAAAACGTCCAAGAATATTTTAATTATGTCTTTCAATATTCTGTTGCATTTAGAATATTAAACAACATCGGGAGGAACTGCACAATATTTTACCCTAATAGAGACTGACCTGGAGTCCATTTTGTCATTTGAATAAATTTCTTTTTATTTTAAGAATTTATATTATTTTACAATCTTTTTCATTCTCTGATCTTCAATAATTCTCAGATAAAAAAGTTTTTAATCTTTTAATTTTTAAAAAAATTCAGAATTTCTTTTTAATTTAATAATACACATTCTACTAAACTCTTTTATTTCATATGTTTCCTCTTTATAAGGTTGAAATTTCTTAATCGAATTTTTATTCACTTTTTCACATAATGGAATTCCGAAATCAAGAATTATCGGCTCTCGAAGTCAACATTTATTGACTGATATAAAAGTCTAATAATTACAATTAATATGTTAGCTGAAATTAAATTCACGAAGGTGCCGTCGTCTAGAAATAAATTAGCGATCATTAGTATTAATTTACAGATGCATTCATATTAATAGTCTCGAGTTTGGACAAATACTGAAGACTAAAACAATGGAAAATAATAAAAACAGAAGGATTTTAAACACTGTTACAGGAAATGGTAGGAAACAATTCTCTATTTTAAATCCAAAGGAAACAAGTATATAAAGATTAAAATGAAATCTGCTATGCATATTTCAATGTATCGCGTCATAACATCATTTTTTGAACGTCCGAGCACCTCGTGAAAGTTAAATTATATTTTTATTCATTTTAATCGTTTCATTGAATTAGTAGCTCTAGTACTGCAAAGGTCAAAAAAACTTTGTCTCGTATTTATTGTTTAAAAAAATATCACATTTCCTATTTATTTCATTTCATATAATCACGTGATGAAAATGGCATTTTTCTAGGTTTTATTTGCTGTAGTCATTAACTTATTTTTTAAAATCAGAGCTTCTGTAAATACAATGCCAACACATTATTAAAAGCTGGATTTTGAGATGCTCGTGCAGATAATAAAATTCCAATTTTTCGTCTACATATTTTTGTTGACGCCAAAAACCTCCTCTCCCAAACAACATCATGCTCTGACATTATAATAATGGGATAGTGAATGTTGTAAGAAGGAAAAAGTGATTACATTATCCACCAATGAAAGAAGAGCATTTTTGTCAGTCTCATTCTTTTTCGAATTTCTTATAGCTTACATTTTTTTTTGTTGTTGTTGTTGACAAAGATATAACATTACTTTTATTTTACGAAAAGAAGAGAATCCTTTAAAATTGTTTTCACCTTTATTATTAATTTATGATTATTCATAATTGATTTTTGAAAAAATTAAATTGCGTTAGTAAAGCCATGCCAATCTCGAAGTTGAAACCTATGTCTTTCCCACGCATTAATATTTTAAAGTATTTTTTACAATTCCTTAGACTGCCTGAAATTTAAAAAAATAACATTCAAGATTTAAAATTTACGAATATGAGTCGATCAGTGTTCATATTCAGACACCTAAAGATATTATATTCAAACAATCACACATCTACAGATTATGTTCGAAAATAGCAATTCCGCACAGATGTCATGAGGATGAAGGCTTAATGCTTCAGTTTGTGATGCGAACTTCTTTAAGGAAGCATTTTTCTGTTGAACAATCTCACTTTCAGGAAAAAATAATCACCCATTTCTTAAATTCTTTGTATTGTGATAAAACAATTTTGCAGAAATCACGGTTCATGGATAAGGACAATTGTTAAGCATAAGGACATTCAAATCAAATTTTCCACCATTGTTAAATAATTTATGCATTTATTAGGAATGCCGAAGAATAATATATTTTTATTATAAGTTTTCTAAATGAAACACACACATACAAATTCATTTTGCTTGCTTTCTTTTCAGATCTTTTAAGTTTACTTCTATATTTTATTAACGGTTTACAGCAAATGAGATTTTTATCGAATATTTCTTTAATAAATTTAACAATTTTAATAAAATTGGAGAAAACTCAATTTAATTTTAACGCAATATTCAGGAAACCCTCACTTGCATTTTTACATCTGGAATTTTTCTAGCTTTGTATATTCACATTCACTTTTAAAAGAAAGCATCAAACATTTAACATCTAAAGCAAAAGGGGAAAACAAAACGAGGCATTCTCAGCTCGTATAAACACTATTTTTAACATCTATTTATCTTAAAATAATATCATACACCATTTATTTTTAGAATTAATCCTTTTTTAAATATGAAAATGTTAACCCTCTTTTTCATCAGTAAATTGCTTTTTCCGTTCGTAGAAGGCAAATTTATGAAGAAGCCGTGCCGCCTGCTCTCGGCCAGGCGAATCTAACAAATGATGTGCCTCCACCAAATGGACGCCCGCGAAGCAATCCGTTTGGAGTGATGCGGTGCGGATGTATTAATACAGGGAAGAAACAATTTTATTTCGTGTTGGCGAGAGACATAAAAATACGAAGAATCGTTTCTTACTCATAAATCTCGCCTGAATAGATTTTAAATCTGTTTTCTTTTATTAAGACACTTTTGGTTGCATCTTGCTGAAAGATTTTTTTCTCGCCATTATTACTTTAAACAAAACAGTGGAACACATTTCGAAAAGTGAAATAATTTTTGTCGCCAAAATTTTATTTGCCTCCACTAAATGTAACAGAACATAATAGAAAATAAGATTAAGAAAAAAACTAATAAAAGAAAATGAAAGCAAAGTTTTGGAGCTCGACCGATTTTGAAATGAAATAACAGTTATGATGTCATAGTTCTACATCAACCTTTTAAAAATGCACCCGCTTTCAAAGAAGCATATTCTTCTAAAAGCAAGTAAAAAAATTTCCGCGATTAAAATATGATGATGATGATTGACATTAATGCTTCATTTATTGCCTACACGATTTTGAGCTTCAATTATTCGTTGCCTTCAATTGCTCAAAACCTCCTAATGTGAACAACATCATGTTCTCACATAAGAAAGCTCTGATAGAAAAAAATGATGAAAAAAATATAAACTCCAATTTTATGCACTTACTTAAAAGAAATATTAAGCACTGCCTTTTGATACGCTCGTGGGAAATATAAATGTTATTAAAAAAGCTGTTTAAGATTGGTAATGCGTACATTTTTATGAAATGTAAGAATAACTTAAAATATGGCAGAGTTTAGTGGGCGGGGGGTTTGCAAGAGCCCTTTTTGATTAAACAGCGGTATGCACATGGTTAGCAACATATAAGGAAATCGTTGAATTTCATAAAATTTAATTGGAGATTAAAGAAATTACCACACAGCTAAAATGTGCGAAAAAGAATTTAGAGTTGATATCATTTGTTCTTTTGTAGATCTTATGGGAATCGGTGTTTAGTATTACTTCTGTCAATCATCGGTTTGTAGATTCAGATAGGATTTAGAAGGGGTCCAAGTCAATTTTCTTTCAATATTTTTTAATGTAAAATTTAGGTCAGATTTTCTGCTGTGCTATTGAACATTCTTATAAATATCTCATACAAGAATGTCTCTTCGTAATCTATTAGATTTTGGTCCGAAAAGAATTTTTACGTTGTGTACTTTTATTCGGAATTTTTCAGCGTCCAAAAAGGTTTTTTTTTTTTGGCTATCATTGACTGTTTTTGTTGCCAATCTCGCTATGTAGGAGGCAAGAGGCAACAAATTGTCCCTCAGCATGGTCTGAATTCCGTTGCACCACCAGAGGAAATATTAAGTATAAGTTATGGCAAATTCCGTTGATGTTTCTGAAAAAAGGTGGCATTCTTTATTCAGATCATACCTACCAAACTTAAATCCGTAGTATATATAAATTCAGCATTTTCTCCGTCTAGAAATACTACTACATTTCAATTAGAGTAGCCGTTAAATATTTACTGCCAAAATTTAAATGCTAATTAATATATCACTCAGAAAATGAAATTTAACTTTTGCATCATTAATATTTCTATGTGATGCATTGAAAGCCTATTGCTGTGTACAGAAAGCTGAATGTTAGTTGGCAAAGAGCAACTGATTCCGATATTTAATTTGCGAGAAATACTTTTTTTTATTGCTAGTAATCCAATAGATCTGTCTGTTTAGGCTGGAAGAAATTATCTTTGATTATCACTGTTGTTGTTCTTGTTACTTATGGCACTTGCCTATGGACAATCAGATTTTTCTTAATGTAACTTGTGAGAACTCATCCATTATTTGTTAGTAGATTCCTCTTAATTTTTTTTAAAAAAAGAAAGAAAAAGGCAAAATATGATTAATTGTAATGCATATATGATATAATATTGTAGCAGATTGGCAACAACAAAATTGAAAACCTCTTCTTTAATCATTAACTGTTTGCTTGAGGATGTAATTTTTACTTTAATAATCTCCAGAACTTCTTGTATCGATTATTTTTCTTAGTGGTATTTTCATATTCTAAATCTTTTTCAGCAATTTATTAATATAAATATTTTGTTATAGTTAAAACGAGGGATATGTAATTTTTTGAACAAGTTTTTTCTTCATTGTGAATTAAATTTTAAGAAGATAACTTCTACATTTAATACGAAACTCTTTCTAGAAAGGTTTTCTGCGTCACTGAACAAGTATAACATCTTAGTGAAGTTTTAAGGAAATTTATTTTTTCTTACCACAATTCACAATGACAACTTTTTCAATCACAAAGACTATCCAAGTTCCATTTCACTTTTCATCACCCAATAATTGAGTTGGAGAATTTTCCGTCTGACGCTAAATTCACCGCTTTTTTAAAGAAAGAATTATGACTCATTAGCTCTTACCCGCTACTTAGTACGCGTGGAAATTTTGATGTGCAGATGTGAGAACTGACAGTCTAATCACAATGTAAAATGTTATCAAACCGTATGCATTCATAAATTTTCAACATCAATTAGAACAACGCAAAGATGTGAATTTTTAAGCACCAGTTGGGGGAACGCAATGCATATAAGAAAATTTTAATTTCAATTAATCTATTTTATTTTTATTCAAAAGAACTTCTGAAGGAATCAAAAGATCTATTAATTAACAATGTTTAATTTTAAATTTATCATACACTACGAAAATAAACAGAATTGTTTGAAATAACCGGTCGAAAACATGTCACGTCTAACATCATTACCGAGGGGGAAAAAACTACTTTAAAGCTATGTACTTGAAACAATAAAGGTACTTTTAAAAATGTAATCGAAAATGATGAAAATAGGCAAAAGGAATATGTAAAGCAAGAAAAAAAAATCAAGAGAAATGAACAGAAAATATCGAATTATATTAACATAAGAACAGCGCAAGAAAAAAAATCCTTTTGAATAGTCAAATAATATTAAAATGAAAAATGGAAACAGAAAAATAAAAACAAACGATTAGATTTGTTTTATTTTTTGTTATGATGAAAAAAGCTTTCTGTCGGGAGATTCTATAATAAATAAAAGATAAGAAAATATTAAAAGAAAACCGGAAATAGAAAAATAAAAACAAACGATTCAAAAAGCTCAGGCAAATGTTTTCATTTTTTTTATTTTTTGATGAAAAATTAAGTTTTTAGTTAATAAAAAATTAACCACTCAATTTACCGGAATAAAAGTTAGCCTATGTTCTTCTGTAGATTATAATCTATCTTTGTGCTAAATTTCATCCAATTTTATTCAGCCGTTTTGACGTGATTGAACCCTATCATCCATCCATCCAAACTTTCACATTTATAATAGTAGTATAGAAATAGAAGATAACGATTTAGATCAACTTCCGGCTTTTATTATTATTATTATTATCTTTTTTAGATTCAAAAAGAGTTTGATAGTTGCATCTAAGGCTCTTGTTTACTTTGCATTAAGCTAGCCATTTATTTCCTTTTTTTCAGCCGAAGTCTCGAAAATAGAAGCTTAGTTTATGTGCCAACTGATGGTATTATTAAGATGACAAGACAAGAACATTTCAAAAGAAAAAAGATTAAACAGTTTTTAGCATATTTCAATAACTTTAATGAGACTAATTAATGATAATTAATTACAAATCATTTAATCTTATTCTCCGATAAGGCTCAAGAGGTAAGGTGCTTCGTTTTTCATTAAATTGAATTAATTTTGTAATTGTGATGATCGAGATATCAGCATTTAGCTTACTCATTTTCAAGTTCTCTGAGCATTTGAGTGTCCTTGTAAATTATCTTGAAAGAAAATTCCAAATCACTCAAAACATTTGAAATTCTATATTATTTTTTGCGACCCTAGATTATCTTCAACTATTCCAGAATGTCTTTCTATCGCTTGTTTAATAGAATCAAAGCCATGACATTGTTTATGAATAATTACAGAAAGGTAATCTGTGATAAGAACAATTCTATTATTTATATTTAATTTAACTTTTCACCATTGTGAAAATTTTGTAATCGTTTTTTTTTTCTTTTTCCTCTTTTCTTGGCATGATAAAATTTTGAGATTTTGTGCAATTGCATGTGATCTTTGAGTCAATATATATAATCAGAATTGAATAATATATTAATCAATTAATTTTATTCAAATTTGAAACGCATTTGAAAGAGTCATCTTATATAGAATTTGAAAAAAAAATCGACGAAATAATTTGAGAACGATATTATATAACGATTAAATTCACAAAACAATTATTTTTAAAAAAAGAAAATCTTATTTTTTGTATGTACGAAAAACTGAAAAATATATTCTTACTTCTAGCCGCCTTTGACGACCAGTCGGTTCGCCAATATCAATGCCGACTAAAGGGCTCAATCAATTTTTTAAATATATAACTTTCTATCATAATAAGTTTTTCAGCAAAATATTTTTAAGCTTCAAATTTCGATAGTCATATAACTCACTTATACTATTATGTAGGACTTAAGCAGTCCTGATCTTTGACCTCCGCATCTCTCTCCGATTTTCTATCAGTGCACGTAAAATTCAGTTTTAAATTAAAGTGGAAATGATGAAACTTCAATTAGTATAAAGACCTCTTTACTCAATTTAAGCATGTCTTTAAATAAAACTAAGAACTGAAAGCAGAGTAGTCCGACATTGAAGTTTTATGTTCAATACAGAAATTGAAACATAATTTTTTTTAATAATTTAAAAGATCTCAAGGAATTATTCATCAACAATTTCACAGGTTAATTGAAACCTTCAGTT
>JAOUZG010051635.1:30850-53843 GCA_026289955.1 Argiope argentata | reverse complement strand
GTGGACGAAAAAGTGGCTGCCGTATATATACGGCGTCAGCCGCTGTGATGCATCAAGTGACTGCCGTATATATACGGCAACCGTCGCGAAAGGGTTAAACACGGCTCTATGAGATAAGTACCTACAATTTGGTTCTGAGATATATTTCCCATTATTTTTGTTAGGGACCTCTTCAATAATTCCCATCTGTTCCCACAGCTTCAAAATTTTGTCATAAGAATCAAAGTTACCTGAAGAAACAAGTTTAGAGGTCATATTATGTAGACGTTTTTCTGATTGAAAACGCATGTCAAGCAACTCCGGGTGTCCTTCGACCCACGGTAGATTGATCTCATATCGACCATCACGATATTTAACAGTTTTTTCAAAAAAAAAATTACAGTTTCTGCGTCGATTTCAGATTTGTTTTTATTAGCTACGGGGTCTCGAATTCCTAGAACGTCGAGTGACGAAAGGTCGCATATCTGGCTGGAAGCATGTAGCGAAATGATGAGCATAGTATGATAAAAACTGGTTGTTTCAAATAAGTATTTACCCATTACAACCCACCCTAAGTATGTTTGAATAGCAGTTAAGCCATTGGGTTGCTGACTGATGGCACCAATTAACTATTTTCTTAAGTTTCCAGAAGAATCGATGTGTCTAAATTATCGCTTTCACTATCGGACAATTAAATTCCATGTTTAGTGGAGTACTCTGCATCGGCTTTACTAATTTTAGGTATGTGACCACAAATTGTATCTTTATCTAATAACAAAACCTCACATGAAAAGTTCCCTCTTATTTGCTGCAACTCACATTTCAGAGCCTAATATTTGTTTTCGTTTCAATACCTCCAAATAAACTATGTTTTAGAAATTCAGAATGATCAGTTTTTAAATTTAAAAACTTTGCGATATCTCGAGAAATATATGAGCGCTGGCTCTCAGAATCGCACAAGCACCTTACGACTTTAGTGTTGTTAGGACCCGAAACCCTAACTCTAAGTGTTTTCAAAAACACATCCGTGGAACCAGAAGAGCTATTGCTCACACGCTGTTATTTTCTGTTTTGATTATAAAGGAAACATTATTTTCCTCATCTTTACATAAATTAGGACATAAAATCAGAAAATGTTTCTTAGAGCAGACAACGCAACGTGCACTCATATTACATTTATCGGCTCGACAATTAATTCTCAGACAATCGAAGCAACCTTTCATTTTTATTACTTTATCCTTCCTGTCTTGATAAGTCATTTTTTGGGCAATAAAACAATCACTACTTCTATGCGAATTCTTTTTAGAACAAAATAAACAAATCTCACTAGAAGCGCGTTTATTATTTTTTCTATGAGTCAGCAAACTTGCGGCAAACGACGGCATCAATGGAGAAACAACATCTGTTTTTCCTCCCTTTTTCCCCGCGGAACAGAAACTTTTCGAGATCTGCAACCGTTCTGAACTTTGAACCTTCGATTTTAAATACTGAATGAGAAGTTCGAGGTCATTCGTTTTTGAATCAGTGGAACAAGAAGTGGAATTTCTATCTCTCTCCCAAGCAATCAAAATATTATCAGGAATGCTAGCCTCAACAGGTGGGTGACGCCTGCATGCGCACTTCTCTTTAGTATCTCCTAAATTTTCAAAGCAACGTCATTTGGTATCTAATTGATCAACTAAATCAGAAAAACACAAATCATTTCTAGGATTTGATACTAATTTTAAGGCAGAGTACTTATAATTCAATAAGTACTCTGCCATCTGCATCTGTCATCTACACTTTTAAAATAGTGATGACAGTTTTATAATCACTCTTAGATACTTGATAAGTTAGAACAAAACCAAAAGCTTTACCTTTAGTTGTTTGCAGTAAGTATGCAAGTTTCACGTCGTCCTCCATTTTCGAATTTCCATCAATTTTTTGGAACAATGACCGAAACGAAAACCTATTTTTGAGATTTCCGTCAAATTCCGTAAGCACTAACTTTGGCAAGTTGAGATTTAAACATTCGGAGAACCTTGAAGAAACGTTCATTGGCGGTATGGTGCTTTCAGATGGCTTGAAAAACTCTAAATGCCTTGTTTTCGCACAAGTAAAATTGTCTCGATACACTTCAGCTTTCTCGAATTCCGGTTTTAAAACTGAGTCGAGATCGGTTGTCTTAACTTCCGAAGAAGCATCGGGACTTTTGCTTTCCATCACATGCAATTGAACAATTTCTTTGTCCTTGGAAAGTAAACGCTGAAATTTTTCTTCTAGTTTGGCAAACGCCAGAGTAGCTGAAGCAACATTTTGTGCGGAAATGCACGCATCTAATTCGGTAATTGCCTTCGTGACATTAAACCGTAGAACTTTTCGTTCTAAAATTAAAATGACCACCATTTTAAATTAATACGATTTTTAGCTGGGCGCCAGATGTTGGAAAATTTCAAGCTCTTTTTCAAGCAATAATAAAATGTTAAAATTTTACATTTCATTCGAAAATAACACAGTAGAAATATATTTGGTACATTAAATGTGAATTCAAAATTTTCTTTATCAATGATACGAATTTTTTTGCCATATCATTTTCCAAATTTTTTTTTATTGAATTACAAATAAACCATGTAGCTGAAGCGAAAGTTCTATAACTAGCATGTCCCTAAATAAGATACAAAAAGTTCAAGACCTTAATTTTCTTAAAGAATGAATTTTGTTGGTGATATATTCAAATGTATAAATAAAATTATACACTGTATAAATAATGTTGTGATAATTTCAACTTTTATTGCGAATAAATGTTAAAATTTTATGTAATTTTAAGTAATAAAAATTCTGATTAAAATTATTGATAATTTTATCCCGAGGTGTTTATTTCCAGTTCCAAATTATATACGGATAAAATGTGTTCGCCCTAGGTCAAACAGTTTGATCTGGAGATCGCCAAAACGAATATTCATCTTCACTATCAGTAAGGATGTTCACTATTTTAGTAGAAATGGTGGTAAGAGACCTGCGTGCCTGACACCCTTGTTCAAACAAGTTCTGTTTTTAAAAAATGAAAACGTGAGGCTAAAGTTTATTAAGAATAAAGAATTTCAAATTACTTGAAATGTGGGTATTTCTGAATTTTTCTTACTCCTGTGAACAAACTGGATAAATAAATAAAATCACCTCTAGTGAACTCAAATTTTGCAAACAAGAAAAGAACGTAATCTAAATGCCAGTTGCACGCATTAATTTTTTTAATGCTAAGATATGAAATAAAATTAGATCAAGGAGTTAAAAAAATTAGAATTAAAAACACAAAGTATAATTATTTAACTTTAATTAAATTAACTTAAAAATATTATAACTTTTAACTCATTCATTCATTTACTTTCACGAGCATTAAAATTTGCGTATTAAATTACGTAATTAATGTTAAACGTATATAAAAATGTCACTTAACATTGTGTTTAATATTCACAAAAGTGCGTGTTGTATACATGAGACTGTACAGTGAAATAAGATTAATATTTCGATTAAAAAAATATAACCTATAAAAACTGCGCTTATTTTAGCTTTGAAAATAGGATTAAAAACTAGAGAAAAATATAAAAGCAATATCTCTACAATGCTTAAATTTCTGTTTGTATTCGTCAAGGAATGTGAAATTCCATAAACAAAAAAAATTGCAAATTAAATAAATTATCAATTTTATATATAAATTATTACGTTATAAAAATATATCATTTAATATAATGAATGTAAAACTTATCATTCTAAAAAAACTCACTTTAATTTATGGATTTTATATAAATAAAATATCTCCCCGTTTTTAATTACACTTATCAATGAAAACAAAAAAAATCATTCAAAGATGAAAAGTCTCGCTCATTAAATAAAATTCTGCATGTAATTTCAGTGTCTTATTTTTTTAAAAAAATAAGTTGCATAAGCAATCTTAATTCGAAAATCCTTAAATAAAAGTACGTTATAAAAGAGAAAAATGTCAAAATTTTTATTTTATATTTATTTTTTTAGATTAACAGTTATTTCACCCTAAAAAGTTTTAAAATCTTATGGATGAATTTATTAATAACAATACTCATATATGTTCATTCCGGAAATATATTTTCATACGTTCAGTTTTATTCCTTTTATTTAAAACTTAATGTGAATTCGCATTTATTCTCAAAATCTCAAAAGTAAGGTTGAGAATGTAAACGAAATTTTAAAATGCTTAAAAGAACGCGATCAGGAAGACAGCATTCCTATCGTCCACTGATAACAATTGGCTTCTCCTTATCTCACATTTCTTTCTCATTATCTCGCAGCTTGAGTTTGGGGGAAGCGAAAAACTCCACCCGTGAAAGTACGGGCAGTGACAGTTTTAAGGGGATTTAAATTTCTATCTATTCACGGGTTTAACGCTTTGAAGGGAGAAGAGATTCCGTCTATTTACGGGGTTGACGCTTGGAGGGTTAATCTCTGTTAATCAAGTATCTGCCAAAGACGATTATTTGAAAGGTAATCTTTCGATATTTTTTGCAATGAGCCTGCATCTATTCCTGGTCTAGAAAGCAGTAGCTAGTTTTCAAATCAGACTATTTCTGCTTTCGTTTTAAAACTTATCCTTTGTAAAACTAGGAAAATAAATCAACATTCATGAATTTCTTTTCCAGATCTGAGCCCAGCAAGTCCTCGAAAGCTCCTTCTTCAACCTCCCTCCCCCGCATCACTCGCTCCCAGTACAACATCCGCTGCCCTAATGCGGGATCGGACGCCGACTCCATCTCTGCCATCTCGCTTTACCTGGAGGAGCGACGGCACATGCTCAACGCCGCCAGAGAGGGGCAACTCGTCGACCTCACCCCGGACGAGCCCCCGCAGCCCAGGAGGGTGGAATTCTACAGAAGGAGAAGCCCCTCACCCAAACCCAAGAATGATCCTTATGGAAGGAGATTACCCCTCACCCCACAAGGTAAGGATTTAATTTTTTTTTCTTCTTTTAGTGAATTAGAGCTTGTTTTATAAAATAAATTCCTTTGGTCAGTGATGCTAAAGCAGTAAATGGAAAGAAGATAGATGCAATAGAATCTATGATAACACATTCTGTCACAAAGTTTCTGTGTATCGTTAATATTTGGCACTATTCTGCAGTTATTCAAGTTGGGGCGGTATTATTCTCAATCGTCATCAACGACATCCCCTAAAAATTTAACACCATGATGTGTTTGTACGCTGATGACACAGCAATACTAGCTAGAAATAAAAACCCAAATCACATCTCAATAGCCTTAAACCGTCACATCAAGTCTCTTGAAGCCTGGTTCCCTAAATGGAAAATTGGAATTAATGCAACCAAAACTGAAGCCATGTTTTTCACTAAATTTAACTGTAAGCCTAAACCTTTCTTCTTAAAATTAAAAATCAAATTATCCCCTGGTCTAAGAAATGTGAATGTTTAGGAGTCCTATTAGACAGAAGATTACCTTGGAAACCTCACTTTATTTATACAGCAAAAAAAAAAAAAAAAAAAAAAAATCGAAACCTAACTCGTAAATTATATCCCCCTAATCTCTCGAGACTCCGAATTGACAAGGCAAAATAAAACACAAAATAAAATACCCTACCTACTTGCGTCCAGTCTTAACATATGCTTACCCTGTGTGGGAATATGCTTCCTTAACTAACTTTAGATTTTCGGAAAGACAACAAAATAATTAATTCAAAAGAATGTGTAATATGGACTGGTACATGTCTACTGACATGTAAAAAGCATTAGTTGCCCCACGGAAAAAACTGACAACTAGCTTCTTCGAAAGCATAGATAAACACGAATAGGACATCCTAAAATACTCCCCTAGCACCAAAACCAAGAGACCCAGAAACATCTTACTATAAATTCCCTAAATTAGTCACAGTTTTATTAAATGTAGTTCTCTATTTTATAAAATGCACTAAATTCGACCCTAAGTACTAGACAAAACTTGTCAAGTCTACGGTAGCATAACTACGCACCCCACACCCCTTATCAGCCAATCAATGAGAGTCCTGGCACTTGCCACCTCACCCATTCATCGGATCGCTAATACAACTACCAACCCATCAGGCCTCAACGTCAGAACCAGAGCTGCTCCCCCGGAGAATCGTCAACATCAGTGCTCTTCGGAGATGACCCGGGCGCATATAAACTAACCTTACATTGATAGGAACCTTACAAAAATTTAAGCCCGCTGATTGGTTGGACTCATCCTACGTCAGGACCTGTGATGTCAACTGATATATTTGTGCACTAATAGCGATCCTTTGTTCTTTTTTTGACACATCTACTTAATACATGTTATGTTTTTCATTCTTTTTGAAATGTCTGTGTTTTCGGAGACTAAACTTCCAACTTCATTTTGTAATGAAGTTGAATCATATACACAGAATGTAATTACTGTTCGCAGCGATGCGAAAAGTTTAGAGTTTTTAAGAGACAAAATAATATAATAATAAATTCCCATTTTTCTAACAACAAATATTTCTTCATGGAAGATTTAAAATAATTTGTATAATTTTTACAAAATTTATTTTTCAGGAAAATTAAGCATTTAAAAACTTATCTTATTTTCAATTGAAAAAAATCTGGTGCCAAATTTTTTTAGGCCATTCCTTTCTCTCAAATACGGAAGTTGAAAGGGAAGCCAACTTTCATTTACCAATTTTTTTTTATTTTCATTCGGAAAAACTTCAAGGATTTTAAAATGAATTCTAGTTTTTTTTTTTTCTTTCTGAAATAAACTTTTTACAAGGAATTTTTCTAGACCAAACTTGCTACATAAGTGTTAATTTGGGGAAAGTAATATAAATTCTGTTGTGTTTTTTACAGATATAGCTCAAGAATATAGAACAGATAGAAAGCAGCACAATTTGAAGCTTATAACAGTCGGCTATTCAAATTTTTTTGATTTGAATATTTTTTTAATTCACGCAAAAAAAATTCTAGTTAGCTAAGTTTTAAAATAGAGGGCGCCATGGTGTAATTTTAATTCGTTTCCTAAAGATGGATAATTAGAAATGTTTACAAGTGAATAAAATAAATGGTACAAAGAAACATATTTTAATTGATGCAGAGAAATTTTTTGTTTACAATTTATTGTTTATTTTGAATTCCAATTCGTGTTCTTCAATTTTCAGAATTTCGCTATCCATTTGTAGCATTCTTCTAAAATTTTCACATCACTGCGTCTAAAAATTTGGTTTGGAGTAAATGATTCCACTTCATTATAAAATGGTCGGAATATTTGTCTCCAAAAACAGAGAGATTTCATAATGATTGAGAAAAAGAAACTGTATGAATTTTTTATGTCTAAGACCAGAGAAGCGCTGCGCTAATCCTTAAACATCACATTTCATGACGTAGGATGAGTCCAACCAATCAGCGGGCTTAAATTTTTGTAAGGCTCCTATCAAGGTAAGTTTAATCATTCTCACACAGTATAGGAATCCACAGACAGTCATACACAACATTCAAATGTACATGACCGTTTTACCGTGCTGGCTCGAGGGCTGGAAGATAAAAGTCAACCCAACTAAATGCACGTGCCTCCTCTTTACTAAATAGACGAAAATGCCCGATCTAGTACCGATCCAAATATTCGGCCAGCCCATCCCCTTTGTAGATGAGTACAAATACTTAGGGTTGTTACTAGACGCAAAATTAAGCTTTAATAGTCATATTAAAGCAGCCCACACAAAAGCAATTATCATGAGTAAAAAACTTTACAGCTTTTTCTCTCCTCGGAGCAAGCTATCGATTAGGCTCAAGCTCCTGCTCTACAAAGCCATAATAAGACCAACTGTAATGTATGGTTCCCAAATCTGGGAGGTCACTTTAGCAAAAAATATTAAGAAGTTGCAAGTTCTACGGCAACGGCAACGTTGTGATGTTTCGGAGTTCCGCGGTGTGACAAAGTGGTCACGAGCACCTCCACATCATAATTTTGAATAATTCTTTAATTTGTAAGTTGGGGGTACATTAAAATTAATAGAACTAGTTTAGACGAGCGCAATAAAGCTCTAACGTCAAAGATGGTAATTAATTTAAAAAAGAAAAAAAAAAGAAAAAAATCTTTCTTTTCTTTTTTATTGGTAAATAATTAATACAATTAAAATAATAGGTTTATACTATTTATGGGGCTATTGGGAAATTTAATGGAGTTACGTTGCACGTGCCTTCTAATTCTGGGGTGGGCTATTTTGCTTAGTTAGAAAAAATACATAATTCCAGGAAATATCGCGTGTAGCACATCGTAGCTATCTATGGCCTAAACAGGTATAATTTTGAGAATTTAAAACGCCAGATTGGTAACGAGTTAATTAGTCCTCAGCTTTTTTACGGCTGGGAAGTTTACAAAGATATTGTCAATAGCGGCTCTAGGCCTCTTACGAGAGCTAGGCTTTGTTTGGTCGTATACAGGTAATTTGAGTAACTCGTTACGAATCTGGGGTATTTTTTCGAAGAACTTAATTGACGTTCTTTTAATAAATTCCGAAACAGGATCAATTTGGAGGTCGTCATGAATAATTTTGTTTCTGACGTACCAGGGAGCGTTCACAATTCTCCTCAGTTGTCCATTTTGTAGAACTTGCAACTTCTTGATATTTTTTGCTGAAGTGGCCCCCCAGATTTGGGAGCCGTACATTACAGTTGGTCTTATTATGGCTTTGTAGAGCAGAAGCTTGAGCCTAATCGATAGCTTGCTCCGAGGAGAGAAAAAGCTGTAGAGTTTTTTACTCATCATAATTGCTTTAGTGCAAGTTCTACAAAACGTACAACTGAGACGAATAGTTAATGCTCCCTGGTACGTCAGAAATAAAGTTATTCATGACGACCTCCAAATTGAACCTGTTTCGGAATTTATCAAAAGAACATCAATAACGTTCTTCGAAAAAATACCCCAGATTCGTAACGAGTTACTTAAACTACCAGTCTATGACCCTGCAATGCCTAGCTCTCGAAAGAGGCCTAGAGCTGCAATTGAAAATTCTTATGTCAACTTCCCCGCCGTTAAAAAGCTGAGAACCAACTAACTCTGTTACCAATCTGGCGTTTTAAATTTTCAAAATTATACCTGTTTAGGTACTAGATAGCTACGATGTGCTACACGTGATATTTCCTGGGATTATCTATTTTTCTCAAAATAAGTAAAATAGTCCAGACCCATAATTAAAAGACACGTGCAACGTAACTCCATTAAAGTTCTCAATAGTCCCATAAATAATATAAATCTATTATTTTAATTAATTATTTTCCAAAAAAAATGCTAAATACCAAATTTCATGACGTTAGAGCTTTATTGCGCTCGTCTAAACTAGTTTCAATTAATTTTAAACTTTTCCCTAAACTAACAAATTAAGGTATTATTCCAAATTATGATGTGGAGGTGCTCGTGACCACTTTGTCAAATCGCGGAACATCACGACGTTGCCGTTGTAAGGTTAGTTTATATGCGACCCGGGCAATCTGCGGAATGCCATATTCTTTGATCTTGCCGGGGCCAGGTACCCTGTCGCATCCCGCTGAGAGGCGAATCGCGCGCGATTGAAATGAGTCGGACGGTCAACTGAATTGGATTGGAGGCGGAGCCGAAAGCAAGTAGCCAGCGGAACAGTCCGACGCAGAAGCAGCGCGCTGCGGAGCTCAGGCGAGTGATGACCCGAGCTGCCGAGTCCGTCCGGTTCTCTGTTCCGTCCTGTGCTCAACAGTCTCTGCGCTAGTGTCTCCGCGCGAATAAACGTCGTCGCTTTCTACTGATTGTGTCTTCACACCACACGCCCTCTATATGAACGCACCCGCCGGTGATTATCCGTAACAATATGGTGTTAAGCATATTTTATAAATAAATACATTGTTAAGTATATTTTGTAATAAAATAGGTTATTTTATAGTATTTTTGTTACTTTAATTTTTTCATTATTATTGCATTCACAGAGAAGCCCATTGGAAAGATATTAAATATATTTTTGAGCAAACACATGTTCGCAATCCAAACCTAAAACCTTCTCGAGTTATTACCTTATCATAATATGATTTCGAACTAGAAATTTGACTCCTTTTTTTGAAGTATGCACTTTCTTATTAATATTCAGTGAAAATATTATTTAATTTTCTTAATTTCTTTTCATTCACATCCCTGCTCAGGTCCCAGAAAATGTTTTCTCGCGTTTTATTTACATTCGCATTAGCACTCCAGCTGCGCCAACTAAAATATTTTGTGCAACATTTTGTGGCCAATTTGTCACGATACACAATTCGGAAGAACTTTTTATCATCATTTAAATCAGAAGAAAAATAAGAAAATTCAAAATGTGATTGGAAATAGATAATTTCAGTTGGAGTAAATGTTTTCTACGATGATGAATCTTCACAGTTATCAGCGGAATATATTATATATTTGCTCTGAGAAGTAAGAACATATGTTTATAAAAAAATCCGTAAATTTCTTAGCTTCAGAAATTTTTATTGTGATTAAAGTTACAGTACGATTCATAGCCAAGTAATGATATTATTTTTTAAAAATAGAATTATTTGCATTACAATCATTCTGCATCCAGTTTTAAAAGTTCTTATAAGAAGTATTAAAAGTAAATATCTGTATTAAAAATTTGAGACACCGCTTCTTTCTGCTTGATTTTAAAGAACTCAAAGATTATTAAAGATGTAGTTTGAAGAGCCGTGAAACCTCTCGTTGCAAATAATTCATCGTTCCAGAAACGCGTTTTGCAAAATACATCATCTGCTGAAAGGGTATCCTTGGATGCTTTCCAAAAACAAATTTGAAACAGTAATCTCTCAAGGCGTATTACAGAAATAAAAGACTAAAAGCACGCTCAGTTTGCGTTGAAGATAGTTCTTTCGGGAAACAGCAACAAATTCACAAAACACTTGTCGAGGTTCAACCAGCTTCTGCAATATTTCAGCAGTTCAATTTAAATTTCTCCATTCTTCTTTTATTTAAATATTCAGTGATTTTTATTTTATAACGGATCAACATGAGAAAGCAATGTTTTATTCCCCCTCCAGCCTGTGGGAACGTATAGTGCAGCATTGATCTCAATAGCAAACGTTGCTCGGCTGACAATGGGGGGGGGGATACTTTCTATCTTCCGTATGAAAGCGAACAATTCTTTTTTCCCATAAAAGAAAGGGGTACCTCAAAACTCGTGCGAGGTGTTTCCGACTTGGTGGTTGGATCTAGCCACCCTAGAGGGAGGATCAGACTCCTTCCATCAATGATGGGACATACTTCCTACGGGAAGGGTTGTACCGAGAATGGTTATGGCCCTTAGGTCTCAACCACAGTTCCTGCCAGGGTTACTTTTGTGGCGATCTGATTATTCAAACGTTTCCTTGCACCTCCGGGTTGGAGAAGTCAGTTTGTGATTGAGATATACTCAATGAACTAAATAAATGTAAATTCAATCACGAAAATTTATCCCCCCCCTCCATTCCTTTTGAAGAATTTGAGAAAATTTGACTTCTATTGTCGCATTAAGCAATGATTTGCCATTCTTAATAAAATATTGATGGTTATATATCTGAGAGTTTAGTTTTTCCGAATTAACATCTTCTTTCTGTTTTTCAGAAGCGCTGGCCTACTACGGATCGCGATTGAATAAATACGAGCGCGCAGAAATCGCCCAGTATCCACAGGTGTGGTACCTGGGCCTCGATGCCAGCAAGATCGACGGGGAGCTGAGGGGGGCCCAGAATTGTGGATATGACGACGACAACGGCTCTTATATAAAAGTAGGTGCTCTTCGCTTTAATTATTTTTTTTGTACTGCATAGTCTTTAGTGATATTATTCTCATTTTAAATGTTTTTTTTTACATTTGGAGTATCAAAATGCATTGCAAAAAAAATAACTGTTCATTATTATATGTATGGAATACAAACATCCGATATTTTTTAACTGAAAGAATCTTTCTTAATGGTCGTATTAAATGCTGATTATATTTATTATTATTATTATTATTATTATTATTGCGAGTTAGTTTTCTCCATTTTTCAAAAATTAACTACCTGCATTGGCTACAGTAAAACCAGATTTCAGTAATTTGGATAAAGTGCAATTAAAAATTTCCAAATTCTTCATGATCATAATTTAAATATTAGTCATATAACTATATCTTTTGGCATTTTTTTTTGTAAGAATTGTCGGCTTTAAAATTTGTAGTTTGAAACTATTTTCAAAATCTAGAATTTTCTAAAGATTCCTTCAATTATTTCGAATATCTTCCAATTTTTCTGCATCTATCTTATTCTGATTTTTTTTTCTAATCTTTTCAGCCACAAATACGCAATTTTTTTGTACTTTTTTGTACGTAGCTTCGCAACACCGGTAATTTTTTCTTAACAGAATTTAAAAAACAAAACATTTATAGCATGGAAACGCAGAAAGAATAGTTTTCGCCTAAATATCCTATTTAATACTCTACATTTAAAAATATTTGAACCCGAAGTTTAGAAAGAAATCATAAGGATTACTTTGTATTAAAGTGAACAAATAAATACGTAAACAAATTATTATTTATCGATAGCAAAAAAGAACCCCTATTCATAATAAGATTTATTTGTAATTCTTCTCTCAGACAGTCTAATACTGAAAGGCACCCAAGTACATCAGGAGATAAGAAAAGGAAAAAAATTGCCCCCAAATCCCTGGGGATCAACTCCCACATAACTGAATGAAACTACTGTGAAGCTGGAATTTTTTGACTGAAAAAAAATTTGCTGTTATTTTTAAAGTTCGTCATCCCACAATCACTTCTTCCCTTAAATGACTCTAAGGAGCTGCCTAGCCTGACTGTCGAACAAACTGCAATCTTGCACGTGCCATTGTTACGAATTTGTTCCGTTTCTTCCCTGCGTAGTAACCCTCTTGATAAGGAATATAGCTCACAGCGATAGTTGTGAATGGATGCCAAGACAATGATCTCCGATCTTGGTGACTAACTTGCAATCATTTGGCGACTTGGCCGATAAAAATAAAAGGCCCAATATATGCAAGAACTTTGACGATAGTACCTTAAGGATTTGATTCCCGGAGATTGTTTCCTAAGCTTCGTTCCTTTTTAGCTTATAACTTTGTAAGTACGAGAGACAAAGTCAGTGAGCTGGCGAGTCGAGAGACTTGAGGAATTCAGAGAAGTGTCTCTCTAAAAGTCTCCTGTGAATTCTCTCAGAGCACTTCATGCTGTTACAATTATTTATTGGCAATAGATATTAATAGATTTATATTTGTAACTCTTTTTTTATCTGCAACTTGATTAGACTGGGATATATTATTTGATGGGAAATTTTTAATAGTTACAGAGCTAGATTTTTTTTATCGAAATGTATTTCTTCTTTCCTTTATAAAATACTTTATTACTTTCTATCAATTATCTTAAAACATCCAAACCATTGCTAAATAAGTACCACAAGACATTGACTCTTTGAATAAGAATTTAAAATTTTATTATACTCAAAGCTGATTGTTCTAAGAATCTAACAATGAGAATTTTATGTCTATTTGCTGTATTGAAATTTCCGAAGAAAAGAATTGGGACTTGCTTGGTTTAAAACTTACACGATGAAGTTAATTTTATGCATTCTGGCATACTCTGATACATTTTTCAGGTTCTCCATGATCATATTGCCTATAGATACGAAATCTTAGAGGTAATTGGAAAAGGTTCTTTCGGACAAGTGATTCGTGCACTGGACCACAGAACAGACCAACAGATTGCCTTGAAAATAATCCGAAATAAGAAACGGTACTGCGCCCATTTTCATTCTCAGATTTCTTTAAATGTAATTGCTATTTAAAAGTTATTTAGTTTTTTTTTTAAAAACTTTTTTAAAACAACCTGATTGATTATTTCCTTTTTTTCTCGCAGATTCCACCAGCAAGCCTTGGTGGAAGTGAAAATTTTGGAACAGGTGACGAAGAAAGACAGAGATGGTTTCTACAATACTATCCACATGTTGGATCACTTCTACTTCAGAAACCACCTGTGCATCACTTTCGAGCTCATGGGGTGCCTGCCTTTGTTTTTAATCTTTCATCTCAAAATTCAAGTGAAAATTGTATCATTTGATAATATTTTACTTGATAAATTGAAATAGTCGGTAAAAGAAGAAAAATCCCTTATTTCCTCCCAAGTTTCCTATACTTCAATATTACACTTATCATTGATGAGATTAATAAAATAATAAACAATTGATTGTGGGTATGACTCAAATAATAATTGTAAATTAGTGAGAGATTTTGTACAAAAAGTATGTGAAAGAAGGAAGCGACGACGCTCATGAAATTTATAATGCTGACTTCGTGTCGATGTCTCCTGAAGAAGTTGGCCGGCTCCCCGTCGGAAGAACATGACCATTGATTAATACTTTAAATTGTGTTTAAATTGAAGATATAAGAGGGTAGTTGGGGAAAGACTTCGCAGTTCTGAGTTCGGGTCAAATTATAATGGCGACTCCTGAACTCCGCATTATCGAATTTCATATTTCTTCTCCCAATTTTTATTCTATCTACACTGACAATTTGAAATTTTTATTCAATTCTTTTTGAATAAGTAAATTATTTTTCCCCTTTGCGACTTCCTGCCTGTCCGGGTAATGGGGAATCAAAGCATGAAGAGCGAGAGCGAGGATGTTTTCAAATTTATATAACGATGAAATAATTATTGATAGCTTGACGAATTATAACCGATTTAACTAGAAATTCTATAAATAACTTTTCTTCATTTCAACTGTCACAATATTTTTTTTCTTTCAGATGCAACCTGTACGAGCTGATTAAGAAGAACCAATATCAAGGTTTCAGTCTTGGTCTTATCCGAAGGTTCGCATTCTCTCTCGTCCAGTGCCTACGCCTCTTGTACCGAGAGAACATCATACACTGCGATCTTAAACCGGTTGGTTGCTTTTCAAATGAAAAAAACAACAATCTTACTTTAGCTGTAAAATTATAATATTTACATGCACATAAACGTTCCTCTAGGAACAATTCTAATAAGTTCAAGCATTTTTATTTTCTTTCTTATACATGACGCATCAACATCAAACGAATCGAACTCGAGAGGCTTTCACCCATTTTCCACATTTCGGACGTTTATAAATATCCGAATCGGATCCGATAAATACTCTTTTGGAATTACGCCTGTAAGGACGATACCGCGAAAACGCTTTGTGCGAGACCGACGTAATGAAATGCATGATTATCACATCCAATTTGTAGATTTCTATCCAATTTTGAAAACAATTTATTCAAAGGAAACTTGTTTGTATGGCTGTCTTCCTATAAATAACACAATAATTACAAATTGAAAAAAAAACCCGATAAATACTTGGTACCCTGGAACTAAAAATGGATCTAAAATGTGGATTTGAATCAAATTTAGAACTAAATCTATCAAAGCAGTGACTATCTATCAGTCTTTACTTTTTTATGCATGTAATTATGATAACAAAACACCCGCATTTATTTAAATAAATCAAATGGCACATCCCATTGGGATATGATCTTATAATTACGATAACAATTAACTGTCGTATTTTAGTTTAAATTGATTGAGAAAATTGGTTGATGGGTACAAACGGCTTACCAAGGATTAATTGCCAAAAGAGTAAGAAAGAAAATAACCAATGGCAGTTAAAAGGTCCGTATTATTAGATCCTCCAATTACTTTTGTTAATGAGCCTAATAACGGGGCGGTTAATGCATGCTGTACTGGAGTCGAAAAGATGAAGCAGAACTTTTAGACATCTTTTTATTTTCTGCTAGGATGTCACAACACACAACACAAATACACAGCACAACAATTAAAAATAGGAAAAAAAAAACGATCAGCACATTTCGACGACTCGAACAGACTCTTCTGTCCACCGACTCTCCTCTCTCTTTTAAACTTGTTTTTATCGCCTCCCCCATTTACTACTCCACCTGGCGGTCACAGGCAACCCGATCCCTCTGGGTTTTCCAGTCTTTCTCGGTTCCCAGGCAATACGATCCTTCACGCCATTACAGTTTTCCTTTGTTCTCAGGCAATACGATCTTTCTCATCTTTACAGCCTTCCTTGGTTCCCAGGAATACGACCCTTCACGTCTTTACAATGCTTAGAAAAGATTTTCTTTACGGAACTACGAAGCCCACTAATGTGCGAAGCTGAAATCTGGAAATCGTGTCAGGTTCGTAAATTTGTGGTCTCGCCGGTTGTTCACAAGCTTAAATAGGAGAAGTTAACATCGACTTCATTAGCAAGCATACGAGAAAATTTCTGGGAGACCCCTTCGCTGGTATCCTTTTAATATTATTCATTGATTCGATTTTTTTTCCATAAAATTTTGCTCGTCAAGTTTCGTTTGAAAAGTTTCCCGCCCGTTTGTAGTGAATCCCCCGCAGAATCATCCGGCCATCGTTCCCTATTCCGCCTCGCATCGATTCGGTCTCCGCGGCTCCGATCCCCTTGTTTCAGCAGAGCGCGGACGCGCAGTCGAAATTGACTCGCGGAGGTCATTCTAAAAAGACGCAGAATGCCTCATAAAATGTCGCGTTTGCCAGGAAAGTCTACACATTGCATACAATTTCATCTTATTAGAATGTCGCTTCTCTTTCGTAATTGAATCTGATATGCACTGACTTTTATGTAAGAATGTGCCAATTTTAATCAAACTGAGATGTTTTAGGGAACTAAAATGTTAGAAATTTCTGCTACAAAACAAGCGAATTTTCTGAAACAAATTTTGCATACTTTAGAAATTTTAGGATATTTAGAACGGAAGTTTTATTTTTGTTATAAAACAGTAGAAAGATATCCGAGTAAAAGTATGACAAAGTAGAAGAAAAATATTCAAGTTAAAATATTTGTTTTTTAAAGGAATAGGCCCGTTATGATGTGATAATTTAGAAGCTCATAACCGCAAATCGGTACATTCGGAAAAAAATCTACTTAAAATCACTCGAAAATGAACATAATAAGCTCAGATTTAATAATTAACGTGAATTCATCTTCATTTACATACGCTAATTACAAAAGTTTTACGTCAAACTCGAAATTTTAAAACTAAGCCTATATTTTACATGCCAGATGACCTTTAAAGTTGAATGCTATTGCAAATAAAAAAATAAATAAAGATTAAACCAAGGCATCATACTCGTAAATATTATCATACAAGGTTTCATGCGTAATGGACGGAATGTGTTCTCCAACTAAAATTTGAACAAAACTTATTTCGAGAAAAAGACAAAAGTTCCATCTTTCTGTCGTGGGGACAACTATTAGATTCTCAGTTAGAAGGTAATTAATAAAAATGTCGCTTTTCAAAACTGTGCGCAGAAAACTGTGTGTTTCTGCATTTAGTGAATGACTCCCCATTTTTATTAAACTGAAATTACGTTCCCAATGTTTTGAGGGAATGAATGCTGGAATATAATTTGGTGACATATAATAGGTGAGATACTGCCGTTTCTCAACACAATCTCAGGGCATTAAATGCTAAATATTTTCCATTCTTCTCGAGTCATTCCAAAGAGTCGCGCAAGTTCTCAAATGCGAAAAGAAACTGCGACTTTCAAAATTCTAATTAAATTTTCACCCTTATCCAAAATAAAGTAATTGTTATAATGTTATAGAATTCAAAACCGACTGAAAAATGAAAATAAAATAAATATTCATCAGACCAGCATTTTGTGAGTGCGTTGCTTGTTATTTTTCATAGAAGTATATAATTAAAGTTTATTTAGTTTCAAGCTCTTAAAAGTTTTCTTTCGCTTTTTCCCCAGGAGAATATTTTGTTGAAGAGTCGTGGGAGTAGTTCTATCAAAGTGATTGACTTCGGCAGTTCCTGCTTCAGTAATCAGAGGGTGTACACATACATCCAGTCAAGGTTCTACAGGTCGCCAGAAGTAAGCGGATCTTTTTCGGGAGTCGAGATAATGAATAATAACATTTATTATTATTATTATTATTATAGTAAATTTGCTCTTTTAAAGAAACATGTGTTTCGATCTGAAAAAAAAATAATAATTTATTCTTATCATTGAGATTCACGCTTAGAAAACTATTTATTTCCTTATAAGCTTAAATTAAACTTTTTGTAAACTTATTTCTCGCATGTATCAAGGTTGGGGAGTTGCACTGAGATCTCGCTTTCAAGCATTTTAAATTGAATTTGATTCATTTGACAGATAATGAAACTGTATGATTAATTTAAACTCAGCGAATTAATACCTTTATTGATTTTTTCTTCTAAATATTGTATTATATTTAATAAATATTTCATTTGTGAAAATCTGAAAGGACTCTCTAAAAAAACTACCAAATTCGTTTATTGGTAAGAGAATAAAAAATCACTATGGATTGTGTATGAAAGGGAATATTCTCAACTCTTTACGTTAGGAAGAGTAACTCGATGCATCTTATACAATTACACGTTTATTGTTCCGAAATATAAGAATATAAAATTATTGGTCGAATTTCTTTGAAATATTAGTACATATCTTTTTTACCAGTCTTCAGGAGTTTTTTGATCAAAATTGAAAAGTAAATAAATAAAAATTAAATAGGCACCATCCGAGTGCAAAGGGTTAAATATTTAAAACCTCCATTCATCTTCGATTTTTAAGCTGAAAATTGCACACTTCAATATCAACCAGAAATTCTGCCTTCAAATCATTTTAAAGGGAAAAAAGACTTTTTGAAATATTATATTATAACTTTATTTAAATACGTTAAGAAACTGACTGGATTCAGTTCAAAAGTTCGCATTTAACATTTTTGAAATAAAAAGAAAATTCACTCATCACTGATAATTAAGTGAATTTTAGATTTCTTGAGCAGAGTGATATTTATTCTCTATGTTACAAAATCTTTTTTCATAGAGTTTAAATTTATGAAAGTTTCCAAAAAATCGAATAAAAAGAGGTTTTAAAAATCATTTTTAAAAGAAACTTGTCTCAAAATAAAAAGCTACAATGCTTGTAGCAGAAATATTTTTCCTTAAAACGCTCACTGTGCCCTGTAGGAAGTGATAGTGGGCCAAAATGGCACAATGCCCATTATGCAAAACAGTATTTCTGCAATCCACACTCACAAACATAACTTCCCTTGGGAATGAATCTTTCGTCTCGAGGGATGAAAGCCGAATGTCTTCGTTGAGAGAGCACCGAAGAAGGAGTGCGAGTCACCCCTCCAGCTCCCCGGCCACGACAGGAGACTTCTAATTGAACTGGGTGCAGCGAAACTCACCGCTGTCAAAACGGGCGTTCGTTTCTTGTTCGGACGAGTGCCTGAAGAGTGAGATCTCGGAATCGGAAGCGGCACGAATGGCACTTGCGAACAGTATAAGTAAATCCCTTTAATTTTGATACTTGCTGTGCATACTTGTGTAGTTCAAAACTGACTCTCCACAAGTTTCACTCGCATTTTAGAAAAATTTCGTTCAGTTTCCACTTTTTCATACAGTTAAAAGATTACTTCCTTCCCAGGTGATCCTCGGCCTTCCATACGGTCCCCCGATCGACATGTGGAGCCTGGGATGTATCCTGGCCGAGCTGTACACCGGCTATCCCCTCTTCCCGGGCGAGAACGAAGCCGACCAGCTGGCCTGCATCATGGAGATCTTCGGGCCCCCTCCAGCTTCCGTCCTTGAAGCGGCCTCCAGGAGAAGACTCTTCTTCGGTGAGTCAAGTCTTTTATTTTGTGTTTCATTTCGCATCTCGTATAGATACAAAAAGGAAATATTGTAATCATAAAAGGTTAAAATTTCGATTAGAAATAATGTTTACTCCCATGTGTTGCGACAATATTACCTGGGCATGTTTATTTTGTACACTTTATCGCTATTCTGTCATTAAGAATAAAATTTAAAAATGAAATAAGATGAATCGGGCAAAAATTTTACTTGCTGCGGTGTTTACACGTTTATTCTTCTTAAAAATACTTTTTTCCTTCCTGCCAGATTCCAAAGGTGTTCCTCGCACCCTCACCAACAGCAAAGGCAAGAAGCGAAAACCTTGCTCCAAGACGCTGGGCATAGTGTTGGGCTGCAATGACGAGGACTTCGTCAATTTTCTCACCGGATGCCTACAGTAAGCCTTTTTTTCTTTCTCTGTGGCTTGCCAACACATTTGATCAGTTTATTTTTTCAGTGCCATCGTATATTAATTTTAATAGCCATTTCCATCACGTCTTTTGATATACCCGATTGTAATGATCCAATTTAAAGTCCTTCTATCGAACATTGAGAGAAGAATGATGTAACTCTATAAATTTTAAAAATAGAATTATAATCTCCTGGCTTTTTTGTAATATCAAATATACTCTGAGGGAAAACATGACGATACATTAAATGGACCAAAAAACACTTTGTGCTAACTGAAGTCTGCATTAAAAATAATGTTGTTGTTCCTAATGGCACTTGCCACGGACAAGTACGCCGACGCAGTCAGCGATTTTAAGCCGTGGTTGCGTCTCTTTTTTTGACAGTTCCAACTAGACCGAAGTGCACTTCTCAGCTACTCGCGTATCACATTCACTTGCGCAGCTCCTTTTTACGGAGGGGGCGCATTTATATGTGGAACAGATGAAGAGCGACCATGTCCTGACCCGGATTCGAAGCCAGGAAGCCCGGATCATGGGGAAGACGCCCCCCCCTCCTATCCCAGGACGTCGGCATTAAAAATAATAAAGAGAATGAATATTAATCTCAAAATTTTTCATTTGCTTTTGACATGGATGAAATGCACGAAAAAATATTTAAAAAATATTTCATCAATTACAATTATTACTAAAAAAATAAGATAGTTGGAAAATGTAAGCGCAAAGCTGTGTAGGTGTAAGAAATAAAATCTAAAAGAATTGAGAGCAAGAACATATAAACATTGCATAGCTATAAAGTAAATAATTTTATGAGTTACCCTCACGATAATCACTTTTCTTCTTAACTTTTGAAAACATTCAATTTCTGAGTGATTACGGTCAGACTTTTGACTTCAGGATCATGACTTTTACCAATATTTAACCCCTTAACCGATTTGCCCGTACGTGCATCGATTTGTCGAATTTTGATAGTTGTAAACAAAAAATAAATCATTCATGACAATTATAATTCAATAGTAAAATGACTTCGAATACGTAGATAAGCCAAGTATTCCATGGATTTCCATTTGAATCAAAATAAGAAAATATTCCCAAAATAGAAGGTGCTATCTTATTAGATAGTAAGGAAAATAAACCAGTTAAGGGGGATTAAAATATTCTATTGACATATGTGACTGTTTCTTAGAAAATCAAGAAGTTGAGTCAATTACTTTTCGGTGCCTGCGCAGGTTTGGGGAAAAATTCCTCCACAACAGCTCGGCGTTTCAACAAAAGATTAGCCAGCTGCTCTGATCTCATTTCTAAATGCAAAATCCTCTTTCTCATTATTTGCAGAAGTTTATCGGACTTACATGAATGATTTTACTTTTATACTATTGTCTATAATTTTTGAGTATGTTGTTAAGTTACTTTAGTTAGTGTTATTTTAATTTTTAGTTTTTATTCCTTTCTCCTTTTTAATTTCCCCCCTCCGATATTTTTCACTCTTAATTTTATAAGTTTGAGTGTGTATGTTTATGTTTCTGCTTTTAAGTTTGTATATATGTTTGTTTCTTTGAAATTATAATCTCAGAATTGATATTTTAGAGTTTCGATCCTCTGTAGAATTTTATTTGTAGTGGTTTTTATGTTGATATTTATGTTTGGACTTATTTTTCTTTTTATACTCACCTTGCTTTTATATTTTATTGATTTTTAACCATTTCTTCTTTGGTTTTCATTGCCTTTTCACTTTTGTTAAGAAGTTTAAGGGTTTAAGATATCTGTGTGCTTACTTCTGAGAATTACTTTATGCCCAATTACAAATAATAAATTCTAAATTGCATGTTGTTCTGGAATTTCCAAACTCTTATACTGCTGAAAATATTCTTACAAACAATTTGTCAAAAGTCTGTGGTCGACTTTTAATGCTCTTCATGCAATAAGAGCAATCGCATCAGAGAAGAGAACAATCCCTTTGAAGTGAGCAGGAAACTTTTAAATACAATTTAATTGTTTAGCTATTTTAATCTCTAACGATTTTCTTCTTTTTAATTGTTTAGTTCTACTGTCTTATACATGGCATGGTAATTCATAAATGCATTTTGTTTTTAATACATGTCTTTTCCTTTTAAAAAATTACATTCGTTTTATCATACCAAACTGGAAAAAAATATCTAAAAATCAGGCTGCGAGTGGTGTTACGTAATATAGGTTAAAAAAATTATTTATTGTAAAGATCAATTGTGGTGACAAAATTTGCATATATTAACGGCTTAAAAAACACATTTTTTGAAATAAATGACAGCTTCACGCTATAATATTTTCTGTTTTAAGTGCTAATTATCAAACTTCATTTCAAATAATAAAATAATATTTCAGAACTTGTTACAAAAACATATATGATAATTTAATTCTAATATTCCTTTATGAAGCTAAATTTAGAGAGCTGCATAATTTTTTTCATTCAGTACTAGCCGCTTTTGGCGACTAGTCGGTTCGCCAATATTAATGCCGACTAAAGGGTTAAATCAATTTTTTTTATATATAACTTGGTCTCATAATAAGTTTTTCAGCAAAATATTTTTAAGCATCAAATTTCGATAATCATGTATTTCACTTATACTATTATGTAGGCTTTAAGCAGTCCTATCTTCGAACACCACATCTCTCTCTGATTTTCTATCAGTGCACATAAAATTCAGTTTTAAATTAAAGTGGGAATGAGGGAAGTGCACTTAATATAAAGAAATTTTTACTCAATTCAAGCATGCCTTTTAATAAAACTAAGAACTGAAAGCAGAGTAGTCCGGCATTGAAGTTTTATGTTCAATACAGAAATTGAAACATAATTTTTTTTAATAATTTAAAAGATCCCGAGGAATTATTCATCAACAATTTCACAGGTTAATTGAAACCTTCAGTT
>JAOUZG010051635.1:0-20850 GCA_026289955.1 Argiope argentata | reverse complement strand
ATATAACGTTGTTATAATAGTCGAAAAATTCTGCCTTCATAAGTTAAGAAATCTTCAGGTTTCAGATTTTTTTCCGAATCTGAAGGAAACGGATACATAATTGCTCAATTATTCAAATTTTCAATGCTAACCCTTTATGCCCCTTTATCACTTGAGGGCAGCATTTGATTATAACTAGATTTAGTACCTTCATCGATCATTTTTAAGTGACAGCCTCTATGAATAAATATTCTTTTTTGATGCTTTACAGTTCTTATCTCTTTCTTCTAGTGTTACTGAAACAGGGAGAATGTAGCTCAGACGATCCCGTTCCACGTCTCTTCGAGCACAAAGACCCTCTTGAGGACTCAGGAACCTTCCTGCCTCCCATCTTGTGACAGCATCCCCTCGACACCGTGCTCAGGTCGTGCCTGCTCAGGGCAGCTCGCCTAGCCTCCAACAAGAGCAGGAGGCCTTCCGCCTGGAGACGCTCCCAAGTCGTCCCCGTCGGATAATTCCCTCTCCTCCCAGCCTCGTCCTGACGTCACGGTGATCATCAAAAACTGCAAATTTTTCCTCTCTGCGATCTGACCACCTCTCAGTGTTCTTCACCCTTCGTTTCCTTTTCTCTACGTGTATCTGATGCTTGGGAAGATGGGACCGAGATTTCCTAGACAGCGTCGTCTTCATCTTTCATCAGGTTCTATGCAATCATGAGACATATATTCAGTGTGCATGAAGGACACACTGACGATAATCACTATTTTCTTAAACCGAATGTAAAATACAGGACATATTCCAAAGTGGCATGCCTCGTGGTGTTGAAGAAGGCAGAAGCCTAGAAGACGAGAGAGGAGATTGCAACGAACTTCAGAAGATATTGGCTTACAAGGATCTGAATCAAAGTGTTCATATTTTTTACTAAGAACCGAAAATGAAATAATATTGAGTGTTGGTATTCGAAATTGCATGGTATTTGCTGTAAAAAGAAAAGAAGTAAGTATTCAAAAACATGTCGCTATTTTAAAAAAAGAAATTGCTTTCTTTTTTAAAAAAGAAGTAAGATTCTGATGTCGTACTACTTTCAAGCTGTACAAGTATTACTTTCAAGCTGTACGAAAAATAATACAAAAAAGCTTATAAGGAAAACAAGGTGAACTAAATGATTTTGCAGATTTCGTCTTTTTCAATGCTGTTAAAACTTTTCTTCAAAGTCGATTTTTTTGTCTTAAATTTTATGCACTTTTATTTTCTGAATAGAATTCAATGTGCATTCCAAAGCGAATGCCAAAGAACTGTTCTTGGGCTGCCAAATAATTCCATTAGTGGCTCATAATAAAGCGCGTGATTGTGCAGAGACAAACGTTGTTTGCCGTCGGATTTGAGGATGCAGAACTTTCCAAATCAAATGAGAAGCAAGATCGATGCGAGTCATCCGGCGTTGTTGAAGATATCATTAGAGAGAACCTATTTTTCGAGCAATGTGCGTGAAAGTTTGTGCGAAGAGGACAACTTTGGGCTTACCTGCATGTAAATATGTATATTTAAAAAAACAAAAGAGGACCAAACTACAAACGTGTCGAGCACGTCCTGTGGTCTTGAATAACTGTTCCAGCGGTGCTGCATCTCCGACGGTTCTAAAAAATGAGCGCGTGACGGTGCTCTTTTATATGAACGTGCGATTCTTCCGCGAACTTCAAAACACTTCTCTCTTCTTTCCATTGGATAGAATAGAGTAGGAAGACGTCCAAGTCATTCTCTCAATCATAATTTGGGAATTTGTTTTTTAGAAGAATGGTTCCAGCATTTTTATCCAGAGGCTTTGAAAAGTTTTTAAACTATCATTTTTGTAGTTAATATATTCTTCTTATTGAATTATGATAATTTCTTAGTTCCAACTTATGATAATTTGTGAAAATTTTAATTATTATTCATTAAAATTTGAGTATTGGGTGTCGAATGATCATTAGCAATTAGTCATAAATATTAGTTTAAGACAATAGAGTAGAGGAAGTATCTAATGAAAATAATTCACATTTCAAGCTTTTAATTGTAATAAGATATAACAAACTTCATTAACTGAGTTTTATGATGCTCATTCCAGAAGCAGATTGCACAAGTTAAAAAGCACAAATAGCGGTTAGTTGTAAATTGTTGAATAAGTGATATTATATCGTGTGCTTCTTATCATTATACAATTTTATTTCCCCTTGTATTAGGAGATTGCTCTAAATGATAATTTTATGAATATTGAACTAGCTTTTTCAATTAGTGATAATTGATTCATTTGATATAATATTTCAGGGTACAATAATCATTCTTTCTTTCACAAGTCTAGACAAATTTCTCGTCTTTGTTTAGAATGTATATACCAAAAAAAGGCTGAATATGAGACGTGTCAAAAAGTCTGCGGATATTTAATAAGCAGTAATTGCTGATAAAATGTCTATGAGTCATTGATAAATACAATATTCAAATTCATTTGGGGTCATTTTTTGGAAGCAGATCTACTCTTTGAACTCAGACTAGAGTTGATTCCATGTCAGTCACAAGTTGTTGTTTTTTTTCCATTTTATAATGATTTTTTGCACAGAGTTATGCTCTGATACAAGATTTATTTAATTACTCATTCTCCCTTCATTCGTTTTTATATTTCATTGTAACAACAACAAAAACTTAGTTACTTATATCAGGCAATCGAACTGTCACAGATGATGAAATGCCATTTAAAAGCCGGTACATCTGCTTAATGAAGATTAAAAACGAAAGCAATGTAATAGAAAAATTGCAATGATATTCTGTTATTTCATAATCATATGTTTTTTATGGAATTTTAAACCCTGGTTTGGTTTCTACTTCATTTTATCTTACATACGCCTGAATTTAAATATAAAAATCACATCTCATCAGTTATATAGGTATCAATAATTTTACTACTCAATTATTTACTATGTAAAGGATATATTCTTAAATTATTTAAAAGTAATTCCTGAGATTTGAATTTTTTGCTACATTTCTAGCTTCTTTATCTCTCCACTTCATTTATACAATTAGATGCAAGTTACCTTCTTAATCATCATATTTTAAATATAAATACAGCCGGAGATTAAGAAAATTGCAGTAATTATTTTTGTACTAATATTTTCATGCGCATCAAGTTTGCCGTCGTTTTAAGAATTATCATTTTTTAGGGGGGGGGAGAGTGGCAATACGATTAATTAAAAAGTTTTGGTCAGTTTTATACGCATTTATTTAAAAAGGATATTTTATATGCTTCAGAAAAAAATGATGATATTAGTCACACCATTCATATAATAAATCATTATTCAATTATATCTTTTCATTTAATTTCATCTGTCATTTAATGAATGCTCAGATTCGTCTTTTTAACTTAAAAATTATAAAGCCTATATGGCACTTCTGAAAGTTTGTTTACAAAGTATAGTTACAAGAATAAACAAAAGTGAACCAACTCTACAGATTTATTGTGATTTTAATTTCTTGAATTTGGGCGATTTTGTTCAAAATATCTATTAAATGAAAAATGAACTTTATTAATGAATAGAAAAATGAGTTGTCATATGATACAGAATTTCTGTGAAAAGTCATTGTAGGGACAGTTTCATCAAAATAAATCTATGGAGGCAAACTCGTGTAAAATTTGGTTGTAATAAATTCACCTCTTTGATGAAGGTATTTCTTTTAATTGGGACTTTTTAAGAATCATTAATAGTTCATTGGGGTGTTTAAATCTTCAATTGTAATGAAATAAATTTCTTATTTGATTACTTATAAAACTTTTCACGAACACTCGCTTGAAAAGTGATAAAATATACAAATGCAAATCTTCTATACTGCAATTATTTTTAAAATTTCTCTTCTGAATTGACGCGCTGCAGGAGTTCAATTGCTCTTTTTTATTGGAAAAAAGCAATAATGTAAACTATTGTCTGTTATCGTTAATATTACACTCATTATTAACCTCTGTAAGTAGTACAAATCAGATATTTGATTACATTGAGTTGCAAAATAACTTTCATCTAATATCTGATCGCTAATAGTTGCTAATCGAGTATTAAATGGGTAGAATTTCTTATAAATGGAGTTTTTTTCCTTCGGATTTTGATGTTTTGAGCGATTTATAGATCTCATTTAATCTAAATTTGTAATCTTTTCTGATTTTATTCATCTAAAGGAACAACAAAAGTTCTGACCAATTTTTGCTGGTCGCAAAATCTGTCAAAAATTTGTTAACACCATATCCAAAAAGACATGTCCCGCATTGATGCATGTAAATAAAATGAAACCTCGCAGAATCCTCCGCTGCGTGGTGTTTTATTTAAGTAGCTAATCTTATAGTTAAGCCGGCGTCCTGGCACAGAGGGAGCGCGCCCGGGTCAGGGCATGGTCGCTCTTCTGTGTGCTGTCTGCGAGTTGTGTGAAGGTGCTCCTCTGTAAAAAGGGGTTGGGCAAGCGGATGTGTGTGTGTCATCCTCATATGAGCTGGAAGTCAGACTTCTGCCCCCGGGTGCCCAGGGATTCCTACCCTCAGAAGCTACAGACCCTCCCCCTCTTTACGCTTTAAAGCGGATACGAGATCATCATCATGTAATTAATATGAATAAATTTCGAAACTTCGGGAACATTTAATTACCTTCATTGCTTGCAATATTTATTGCAAATCCAAAAATTTTAAATGAAATGTTCCACAGAGGATAGTTAATATTAATGGTAATACTGAATAGGAAAGAACTATTCGTCCTTTTAGGAAAAAAAATGAACTATCTTCGAATATTGACGTTAAGTATTGTAGAATATGTTGTAAATTGCATCAAAAGGCAATTCAGGGATAAAGATGAAAATTTATCATTCCATACCAAAATTTAATCCGCATTATGCAGTAAGAAAAGTAAATATGAAGATCTTAGCTAACATCTTTCAATTCATAGCTTTAAAAGAATTAGAGTCATAAGTAAGATTTCGGGAGGATAAAGTATACTGATATCATGCAATTGAACAATTATGGCATCAATAATTCCTTGAACCTAGAGAAAATTATAATGAAGTTTTTGCTTTCTGTGTGATTAAATTAAACAATTCATTTACACAGTTTCACGCGGAGTATCAAAGCCTCTGGATAACTTCCATAATAATCTCCTAAAAGCAATAACATCAGCGTGGAGCCGAAGAATAAAAGAAGCAATCCTTGAGATCAAAATAGCTTAGGATAGAATACTTTATCTCATTGTCATTCCCTTCTAAGATGCGCTCCCAAATAATCAAAGGTTTCCTTTGTAAATAGAACGCTTGGTTGGCAAACTGTCTTTCACACAAAGAAGATGCAGTCCTTCGCCTGCTGTGGATTTGTTACGTCCGAGATGGATTTTTATCGTACACAGGCAGCTTGCGGCCCATTAGGTGCCCGGAGTTCAAGCTGGTGCATTTGTTACAAGTAAAATGTGAGCATTAATTTGGTAAATTAGTTCAGCTGATATGCCGATTTACCAATGTTATTTTCAACATAGATTTATATGCTAACGCAATCTCTTTACAATTATGCGCATGCCCCTGGTAGCAGAATTTATTCCCAAAAGCATTTTCGGCGTCTCTCAAGAAATACAGCACCTCTCATGAAATAATTTCTTTTTGAGACGTTACTTAGGCGAAACCATCCATTTGGATTTTCGATCCTTTAGCAGGAGTCGGAAATACACCTAACAATTATCCAGAATTTCAATTAGATCTCTAATTATTAAAAATTATTTACTTATAATTCATAAAATATCAAAAATATGAATCGAACTTAATTCATAAAATTCTCAATGCTGAATTCTTTCCAAAATGCATAGAATTTGGACATTCTAATATAAACAATGAGAATGAGTCAGATCGAAGAAAAATATAATAAGAGAAAAAATGTAAAATGAAAATAATTCTTTCTTTTCTTTTTTTTTTTTACTTTTTTCGAAGTCTTTAACAATCAATATATTTTTTTAATTATTATTTTTAAAATTAAACATTTTTTTATTTTGAATTTATGAAAATTTATTTTAAAATGTAATATTTCAAATTTAAAACTTTGAAATGAACCAAGCAGGTTTCTTTTCGAATTACTTATCTATTTATTGCATGGCAAAAGTGAATAATTTTTACTTAACACAACTATTTGTACAAATCAGGAACTATTTCTTTAGTATTTTGTTTTAAAAGGATGAATGCATAATGTCTATTGAATGATATTTTGTAGAAGTTCACAAAAATTATTTTTAAGATAAAAGATTAACATATGGATGCCTCATTTGCCAAATCGATTAACTCCATTTTTTGAATATTATTAAATTTTAATATTAAAGCACATGATTGGCCCGTAACTGTACGTATTCAAAAGAAATTTCTCTAATAATAAGTATTAACACCTCTAAATGGCAAAATCTTTTTAGCCATGGAATAATAAATAATTTATGTCAGAAGCCAATCTGATGAACCCCATTCTATAATGTATTTATATCATTAAATGAAATCTTGATAACCCGATGCAATATTTTTCCTCGTCTACGGAGACATCTGAAAGTTGTTCGTTTAGTTTCGTTGTTTCCGTTATTTTTATCGCTCACGTGAACTAAGTACGTGAAAAATTAAATATAAATTAGTTGTGTTTAAACTGCCACAGGAGAAAGTACTTATAAATTTCCATTTTATTGTAAATTATTTTTTTAAAATTAAACCGTTATAAAAATAATATGGAAGATGTTAATAACAATGATTTGAGTAAGAAAAATAATGATTTAATAAGTTTATTGAAATTGCTTCAAAGTAAAGAAATACAAGCTGAATCAATTGAGATGAAATTTCTGGTAAGTCGCCACAGTTACTTGCCTAATGGCTCACAATTTGCTGTTATCGAATCTCAAGCAAAAAAAGTCGAGGATATTTTTTCGCCAGATGATTGGTGTAATATAATAAAAACCTGCAAGAAGAAAGCCCCCCTTCATATAGTTCAAAAGACGCATCAGGCCTTTTTCTTTATAAGTACTTTAAAAAAATTATATCAATAACAGAAAGATATCAGTTACAGGGGCACCAGTAAACTGGCTCAAAATGCACTGGATAAAAATAGAAAAGTCAAAACCCCACCAGATACCATTCATGTGTGACTTTAACGAAGATACCGAATTTAAAGCCATAAATATAAACATAAAAACATGTGTTGCAAGTAGACCACTATGTCTTAAAAAATGTGAACCAGCTTTTATTGCATCCAACAGGCTGAATAGTGACAAGAAAAAAGAAAGATATGATGGAGTTATTGAAATTCATTCTTCCTATTAAACACGAGGATTATAAAACTTTAAGGATAAATTGACATGATGGGATTTCAAATACATCTAACGAAGCTGACATTATTTATATTGACGATAAGTCAATTTAAACAAAGTAATAATACTCGTAATATTATGTAAGAATAAAAAAAATAGTTATTATTCTTTTTCCTAAAATTTTTAATGAAACATTTACTTATTATTATGAAGTTTTTCCGTAATAAAAGAATACGAAGACTGAATGTGAATTAATAATATACTTTCACTTGTCAACTCGATTAACTTCCTTAATCACGAAAAAAATATAGTAATAATAGCAATTACTCCGAGTATATTCTCTTATACTTTCCATGTGTTGTTAGATAAATGACGCATATGCAGTAAAACAGTTTACGTCGTATTTTTGAATGTTTAATTTAAGAAGAATTAAAAAAAACAATATATACTATTTCAACATTTTTCTCGACTTCTTGTTTTATGGAGTTATTCGATTTGGAAAGTGAGGCATCCAATATGCTATTGATAGTTTCATCTTTGTTTCATAAAAAAAATATTTATGAAATGTTTTGCAATTAATGACGATTTCATTGTTACTGATTTTTCAAAATCTTTATTAACTTTTAATACATAAGTTACTTTCTCATATGATCTGTTTTCTGATAGATTTGTTTATGCTATTTTATTATTCCATTGTATCCTTTTGTCGTTGTCCATCTATAATATATCTATAAAAAATTCAAAGGTATTTTGATCGACAATTACTTAATAATTACTCAATAGTTTTAGTCTATAAATTTAAAATGAAAATTTAACATGTAAAAAGGAATTAAAAATTATTATTGAACAAACTAATAAAAATAAATATTCAGATATTAAGAAAAAGGAAAGATTTTTTTAATGAATATTTTACAAATTTAAACTATAAATTAAAACTTAGAAACGGAATTCAAATAAGTAAATCTGAATTTTCTTAACTGAATGGAAGACTATGATCTAGTATTTGTTATTTAATGGAATACTTGCATTTTATAAATTTATTTGAATATTTTATATAACATAGGAATTTTTGATATTTTTTTTGAATATGTAGTAACATTTATGTAAACTTTTCTTTAGAATTTTCGAAACAAACATGTAGTTTGGTTTCAAAGTTACGAGTTTGATATAAACTTGATCAAATCTATTATGTTTCCGTGCACTTTGCTGTTAGTTTTGTAACTGTAATTCCTTTCTTGGAAACTGCATTTAAAGCAATTATTTTAGATATAACAAAAGTTTACATAGCTTAGTTCTATTTTTGCTTGTCTTTTAGATCATTTTATTTAATCTTAAGTACATTTATTGTTAGATGAAATACTAAAATGGATTCAACAAAGTTTGTCAAAGTGGATTATTTCTTCCAAAGGATAAATCTTTATATTCTTCACATGTTTTTCCCTTGAAGAATTATGTTTTTCGTTCCTCTTTATCATATCCAATTCAGTTTGAGCACATTTTGATGATACTATTAACTTTCGAGAAAATTTAGGCGCATTTAGGAAAACGTTTCGGGATTCAGAATTGCTGAATTTTGCATTCATTTATCGGTTTCTCTTCTTGAATAGGTATTTGTTTTAGAATTAACATAAGCAGATAAATAATGACCCTACTTAAAATATTTCAAAGTTTTATAGGATGGATAGAGTATAAAAGACGTTTTTAAGGCTAATCATTATGCTTAACGTCTTATAAGCCCTGCGAGAAGAATCATCTGTGACATTTCAAATGTATTGCATTGGAGAAAATATCAATGCAAATGAAAGGCTAAAAATACCTTTATCTTATGCTCCGAGATTTTTTTAAATCATCTTAGAGGCTTGTAAATTGTGATAAAATAACCACTGAAATATGTAAACGAATAGCGGTATCCATTAAGATCATTGTATGGCCCAAATATCATATCGTAATTTATTTCGGAATGCGCGACACTACAAATGATACATTACATATACATTGTCGGAAATGGTTCACAGTGATCAAACGTTCTAAATAAACGTATACGTGAAGAAGTTCTTGTTTCACCCCCACACGTGTCAGTCGGAGCATCACTCCATTGCAGAATGTTCGTTCATATCGGCGGGCTCGCGGCCAGTCATAGAAAACAGCAATAACGAAGTCCGCCGTCTGTCTCTCGAGTGAAGAGAAGCAGGTGAAGGGCAACTTTGCACCGTTTCCTCTCCCGACGCTCTCGCTCTCGACCGGAAATGTAAATAGTTTTATTGTGTCGCTTTCTGGTCTTCTCATCCTCTGATGCCACAGTCCCTGAAAATTAAAGATATGCATTTGAGTTTCGGAAGAATTCCAGGGGTGTTTGTGCTCCGGGGAAACCCCGGAATTCCGGGGATTTTGAAGGAAATATGAATAATAATGAATTATTTATTTTGATCTGGGTAATTTTGTTTGCTTTGAAAGCGGAAAACAAAAGGTCAGTGTGTGTGGTGAAAACTTTTCCTTTCTTTCTCCAAAGGCAGTGATAATGCGTGAAAAAGGGGGAAAAACTTCTCCGTCGCCGTATTAGCTATTTGTCATTGATCGGGAAAAAAAGAATACTAAATGGGTTATTTGTTATGCAAAACAAAACTTTATTGCATATGGCATTATATTCAGCAGTATTACCAGAGTTCAAGACCTATATTAAATTATTTGAAACAAAAAAATCCAATGCTTCATTTAATACATTCCAGTATTTATAAATTGATGGCAGAATTTTTCTCTTTTTTTTTTATGAAGCCAGAAAATATAGAGTGCACATCTTATAATGATTTATTAAATGTTGATGTCACAAATCCGGAATTCCATCTACCAAGCAAAGTAATATTTACTGGTGCAGAAGCTTCCACTCTCCTGAAGAAATTATCAAAAAATCACCCAATAGCAAAAGAATTCCAAATTTCTCTGATGAAAGCTTATACTAATACAGCACAGCATATGAAACAGAAATTACCCCTTAAAAATTCATATCTAATTAGTTTTACAGCATTAGATCCAGAGCTAAGAGTTAAAACCAGTACAATATTAGCTTTTGAAAAATTATCATCTTTTATGTCCCATATTTTTAGTGATAATGAAAAGTCAAAAGTGGAAGCTGAAATAAGGTTATACCAGAGTGATATTGATATCACCAAAGAAAAGCTCTACACATCTGATGAAAACGGAAATCAAGTCAAGAGTACAATTGATAAATATTGGTCTAAAGTTTTTAATTTAAAAGATGATTTCACAAATGATTATAAGTGCCCTACATTGGCTAAATTGGTCAAAGCCCGCCTAAGCTGCTTCCATGGCCCATTAGTGGAAAGTGCATTCACCTTAATGGATTACTTGTCACTGGCTATAGAACCTCCCTTAAGATTGATTCCCTTGATGCAGTGCAGACTATTAAATATGATTTAATGGCTTCTAAAGAAACCTCATGTGAAAAATATGGCTCAAAAAATCCAATGACTGATCCAATTCACAAATATCTCTTACTGAATATGAACAGGAGTTGGAAAACATATCAAGAGGACTTAAAAACATGTATTTCAGATAAGTCACCTATAAAAGTCTCTGAAAAACCTTCGACATTAGCAGAAAAGCAAACTGCTTCTACCTCTGCATGTGCAGTTAATAATAATAAATTTCGGGGAAATTTCTTCAACTGTAAATGAGGAAAATAATAATCAACCTTCCTGCAATTATGAAGTTCACCACAAAAGAAAGACAAGCCCACAAACATCAGAAAATTAAAAAAAGCAGCAGAAATTATAAAATTTTTTAAAAAGAATTAATTCAGGTAATTTAAAATGTTTACATAAAATGTAGTAGTTTATATGTTTGAAAATTTATGGTTATTAATATTGCAAAAAAAGTAATTCATTGAACTTTTATAATTAGGTCATTCAATACTTCATAATTGTAATTTTTCATTTCTCCCCCCCCCCTCCTTCTCGAAACTCCAAAATGTCGGTAGTAAGTCCGTAAAAGTTTCAGGGGATTTTTCGGGGTCCCACAAACACCCCTGGAATTCGTGCATTGAAGCAGAAGCGGGAATCGACTCATTTCTCCCAAAGATAACTGTCAAAAGAGCAGCTATTATCATGATCCCTTGTTGATGGCCTAAAATGAGGATCGCTACATCATCGTTGTTGCTTATAGACAAAGTGGTTATGCGATTTGTAACGGCTGCAACATCATAAAATATCAGGGTTTTTTTTTCTTTTTAAAAAGGACTTTTTTGAAACTATTGTCTTTTTTCAATGTTGATATTCTAAGAATCTTTTTTTGATGCCATTCGTAGTTTATAAAACTGTAAGGAAAAAATGGTTGCATACGAATTTTTAAAATTATAGTTTCACCAATGATCTTGAGCTGTTGATCAAATTAATAAAATAAAATCCTATATATCTATATATATGCTGTGTGTGTGGGGGTATATGTTAAATTCATCACCGTTAAGTGATTGTGCTAAATACTAAATAGAATTATTGTGCCATTAAATCGCTAAATTATTGGGCCATTTAAAAAGGAAAGAAAGTTAACAAATCCAATTTTTGCTAACAGATTTGTTAATATTTAACAGTAATCGACCGCATCATCAGCCTTATCCTGACACCACCACCTCCCAAGCTCAGTATATATCATGATCAATATCAATATAGATACAACTCATTTTCAGTAAATCCCGGATCCTATTTGAAAATGCGTCGACTGGCCCTCGAGGCGCTGCTGAAAAACCCTTGTTTCGTTTGCATGCTGGTATCCGGTTAGTTCTGCCTGCGACAAGAAGCAGGGCAAGTGCACGCAAATCTCGTGTATCCCGGGAGGATGCGAAACAGCCGTCACAATACTCAAATGCGTTTTTTTCTTCTGGACAGTTGCAGCCGCTATGACGTGGAAGAAAGAGCGTGTTTTTATTTGTCGGGAGAGCGAGAGCGCGCCCCGAGTCCGACGCACCCTCCTTTTCACTCCATTCCGAAAAATATCTGTTAATAACTGTTATCGAGAAGGGTCGACTCGCATCTCTGTCGAAAAGGTGTTTCGATCCTGAGGGGGAAAAGTGAGAGATGTCGTCGATCCATCTCGAGTGTTATAATCTACATTATCAATCTATAGAGAGGTTTTATTCTTGTTACTTTTATGTAGATTTTATTTTTAGAGCGTGTCTTTTGTTTTAAAAGAGTGTATTCTAGAGAATCTAATAAAAAAAAATTTTCTCTGTTGGTTTTGTTATTTTATTCGAATGTGAACAAATTCAAACACAAGCACTAGGATAAATAAAAACCATGAAAACCACAAACTAGGCGCTGAAAATTGCAAAACGAAAGGAAAGAATGGATAATCACAGATACACCAAGTGGTTCCCAGAAATCGTTTTGTGGCAATATAAGAAAGTTAATTATCTTTTAACCGATTAACCAGTATAATATGATTACCTTTCTGATATTGGTACAATTAGATTTGTTGTGGCTGGCTTTTAAATAACTTTTGAAAGTGAAAATTAAAAGTTAAGTTATATCGAATATAAGCCTAGTATGGGTCAGCTATAATCAACGAAAAAATTTTTTATACTCGTAAGCATATAGGAAACAAATAGAATTTTTCCATAATTGTTAAAACGATTGTTAATGTAACCCTTATTAATATTAAAATAATTTTATTTTTTCTTTTAAAGATTTAAAGATTATTTGAAAAATACATTTCAGAACATTTCTTAAGAAAGTTATTCCGGTTTTGAGGTATTGGACTCCATTTCTGCAGAAGTTGATTTAAGATATTTATCGTCTTTGGAAACTGATTCATGACAGGCAATATTTATAAAAATAATAAAATAATTTTAAATTTTAGAAAAAGAAATATGGGACGCTGCATTTTAAAAGTGTCTGCTGAAGTACATGATGTAGCATTTTTAGTAGCAGACAATAGTCAAAATAGACTTTTCGGGAAAAGAAAGGAAAAAAAAGATTAAAAGTGTATTTAAATGACGGTTTCGGGAATCTAAGACATACAGATACATTTGGTATTCAAATGAAAGCTGTAACTAAGCACTTAACTAATAAAATAATGCCAACTTCCGATTTGGTTTGTACTAGTTGATCAGACATTTCCGCTGGACGTTATGTCAAATCACCCCCTTTCAGCACCATCTATTATATGATATGCTTTCAATACCAATCGGGTGTAAATCGGAAATTCAATAAATGTGTAGTCATCTTTAGTGACCGGCTAATTCAGCCAGATTATTAACTATTCAGGATTTTATATTTTGATGTGGATTACAAATGCTTTTAAAAATATTTCTTGTTATTCGAAAAAAAATTGAAAAACACTAATTAAATTGAATGTCACAACAAATTATAACGCATGGAAAAAAGTGTACAAATTATGAAATAAAAGCGGAGATAAAAATCACTTTTGAGATTAAGAAACTCTGTTTTAAAATTTTAACATTGGTTAGAACATGCGGATAAATGCTTTGATAAGTAAGTTCAACATTGAAAATCGCCCCCATTTGTTTGTTGCATTTTTAAAAAATTGTTAAAGGTAATGAAAAAAAAAAGAATAAAACTGATATTTTTTAAGAAGTTATTTTTTCCTTTTTAAGATAAATCAAAACCATTTTTTGAGACTAGTATTGGTAGATATGGTTACCGATTTCTATTAGTAAGCTCATTCGATAGTTTATATGACAAAGACTAAATTTATTTTCGTGCACGTTTAAACTTTGTTTGATGGTTTTTTTTTTACTTTCTCATAAATATAGCATAGAGAATATTGTACTCGGCACAACCATTGAACTCGAAATTTTGCAGAATCTCCACATTTAACAAACACCTCCCTGAGTTCGAGAAATACATTTTTGAAAAATATCCGTCTATCAGTTGGGCGGATGAAATGTGGCATACGTTTTTCGAAGGCTGTTCGAATAAAATTTTACTATAAAACGAAGATAGGTAGAGGGATAACATACTATAACATCTGTAGAGTGACACCTGTCTAATTGTGGAGCCAATTTATCAAGGAGTTGACCGTCTGTCAGTATGTACTTTCAGAAACATAAGGTAATTCCGAAATACAATGACTTAAATATATATGAAATTAGATATGAGATTTTTTGACTACAACTATAGTTTTATGTCAATATTTTATTTCAATGGAGTCTAAAACACAAACTCTAACGTCAATGGAGTCTAAAAACAAATTCGGATGCCGGTGATGAATCGCCAAAACATTCCTGCGGGATCACCCGATAGATTCATCAAAATTACCAATATTCAAGTTAAAGGCTCATGTTTCCCAACAGTTGCGCGCCCTGGAAGGCGCTCTCTGGGATTATGAGAGAACAAGCGAGAGAATTTCGTCGAGAAAACAGACACTGGTCATTAATTTCTTTTGCGTGTCCTTTTCTCTGAACAGAGTTTTTGGTGAAACCTGCCCTGAACATTTTGGTTAATTCTTTGTTACTTCATTAATTTATGAAGCATTGAGCTAGACCCAAGTATAAAAATGGTTAATCAGTCTGAAAGGTTCGTATAGTGATTTCTTTACATTTGACTGTTGCCATTCGACGATAATTTATAACAGTCATTGCTATACCACGCACATTACTGTCTTGTATATATATAGATTTATTTTGGTTAGCATGAATAATGAGTTGAGAATCCTAGATTTTACAACTATAGATATGTAAAAACTGATCGTGGAGTCTTTCTGCAATAGCTAGCATTGAAATAGGAAGGATTTAAGACTAGTACAAGAATTTCTTGGTTGTCATCAACATCCAAAGGTCTTCAGATCAGTTAGTTAAAAAATAAGAAGAAAAATATTTGGTAACTATTTTCAGTTTTGTTCAGTATCAACACAAAAAACTACACGAATATTTTTATAAACAGCCCCCTGACCTTTCAGTCAAGTATCGACCGACAGCTTTCTTTCCTTTCTGAAATTCGAGTGCAAACTCTGATGAAAACATCCTTTCTTTTTTTACTTCATGCTAATAAACGGCACAGTCTAGAAATATTTCATTAAAATTATACTCAACTTACTTAAATGCCATATGAAAACATCAGATAATTAACTTTAAATGAAATAAATCACGAGATTCTGAGATCTTATTCAAATCAGCGAGAGTTTCTCTCAGGAAATTTCTCGTATGCTTTTTAATAGATGCACGTGTGTATCATTAATCAGATGCCACTAGAAAATAATAGCTACTAAAGAGCCCGCTAGAGTGCGATCTTTGTGATGAATAATTAGGATGCTGCTAAGGCAAAAGAACCAGAAGCAGAAAATTTGTTGTTTGGTCGCCTTTTTCCACCGAACTGAAACCAAAATTTGGAAGAATTCGATCGCAACTCCAAATCACTTACAAAATTCCATGTATTTGAACCACGGCGTGTTTGGGTCATTGCTGTTAAGTGCTTGAAAAAGTACAGACTGTCAGACGAACCACTGCTCTGAATTTGATTGATATATGTTTGGTAGATCTCTTCGTTTTCAACTATCGAATCAACATATTTCCGAACAAATTTCCTCTGAAAGTATTTCGTTCAAAATTCGATAAAAAATTAATAAAACTAGTACAAAGAACAAAATTTCATACGCCGATCTGAAAACATTTTTAAACGAACGCATTCACAGACAGATGGACAGGCCTGTTTTCGGATGCAGCGAGATCGGAAATGTGCCAATTCATCAAAATCACAAATTCGAGTTTTCTGCAATTCGGAACTTTCTTTTTATATTCTTTTTATTCGGGATTATGAAAAAGTGGTTGAATTCCCCATGAACCGAAATCACAATTATTCTTGAAAGCCCTACAACAGTTTTAAAAAGGCAAACGCACCGAAATTTATTTATCTGCTGTTTTTCAATTTCGTAATTTGATTACGTACCATTATCGAATGAAAAAATATGTACACCTGGCTATAACATTGTCTTTGAAACAACTTTTAGAATCTTCATACGGTACCAAAATGAGTGATAGCCATCATGGTGATGATAAGAAGAAAATTCTGGGGGTATACAATTTTCTAATCGTATTATTTCTATAGAATTTTCCCAACGGACAATGAATCGTATAATGAGGATATATTTCTTCACAATGAATGAGTGGTAATTCGTTTATATGATGTTGAACTATTATCTCTGAAATCTACATTTCCGCAGGTTGCTTGCACATTCGATTAAGAACACGCCTACAATGTTTCCAAAAGTATTCTCAATATTTTTCTTTTTCTAAATTTTTTAAGGATGCTTTGGAAAGAAGGCCTAACACCTCCATTGACATCCCTCACTTCATAAGAATTGAAGATATTAGGCAAAGAAAGTGAGAGTAAATGTTTTCAACTATACGTCGCATACTTAGGCTTAACAGAAATAATAAATAGGGCACTTCACTTCTGAGATGGCAGCAATAAAGAATTGCTTTCTTTTCAAAAATTAATAATTATGACGAAGAAATAATTCTGCCGATTTAAACCATCCATCTTTAGTTCTATTACTATTCTTCTCATTTACAGCTATGTTAAAAACGAAGGTGGATGCGTGTGTTTTTGTGTATTGACGTTCTACGGACAAAATCAGTTAACCTTTAATAACGGTATTAGGTACAGATGCATTTTGAAGGGGGGAAATGCCACCCTTTAGTGGGTTTTTCAAAAGTTCATTAGAATTTAAATTTATTTAATATTAGGCTGAATTTCGGTATTTTCCACCATATCTTCTAAAGATATTATTTTACAAAAATGAGTTTTACAATGTTTTAAAAAAATGAAAAGGGGTCCTGTAAATATTACAAATGTAATACTCTTGTAGAACATTTTTTTTGAACTTTTTAGAATTTTTTTTTAATTTTATTTCGAACAATAGATTACACAGTTGTTCTGAAATTAAAAACCGTTTTCATTGCTTTATCAAATAATTAATCCAGTGATTTTCTTCCATTATTGGAAGCTAAAGAAGACGGTGTGACGTCTTCGGACCAGCGACAAGTAGGAATATAGCATGCAGACACCCGGCATTCAAATCTAAGCACCGCGGCCGAGCTAATGCGTCTGGGCGACTTGTGAGGTCTGCACTGAACTGGACACGTGTTTGGAACAGACATCGAAAGGAAGAACCAGATGTGTCCCTGTCAATAGATACGAGAGTCGACACAATGGGGGCCAGCGGCAGACTGCATTTCATTCTTCTAGAGATGAATACAGCAGACAAAACGTAGCCAACACGTCTCTTTGCTAATCGTTGATTTCCCCTCTCTTGTGATTGAAAAGATAACTTAGGTCAGATGATCCAATGAAAGTTGGGAACTATCCTGATTGATCATTTGCCACCGAAGGCCAGCCTATGAGACCCAAATAAAAAGGGGAGTCGACTGACGAGGCGAGAGCCTGTGATTGGAGCTAGAATTCAGCTAGGAATTCTGTGTAAAATTCCCAGGAGAGAATTTGGAGTGACGTAGGCAGCCACGCCCTGTAGCTGAGTCCACGTGAAGTTCATCGGAACTTTTGCGTCCTGTCTGAAGTGTGAAAGCTCATCCAAGCTTTGGGGAGACCTCCAATTATTTGAACAGCTTGTCTTCTGAGTTGCTCTTCCAGCCAGTTCATCACCTTAAGTGTCAGGAAATCCCAGAGGGCTGATCGACGAGCAGAGAATCCCGAATCTCGGGCTGAATCTTGCCGGAGTTTCAAGAACTCCCATCATATCTCTGCACCTCCGAGCGAGACTCCTTTACTTATCTGAAGCAACCACCTAGGGGAACTCTGAACTGAATTTCCTATGTATTTGTAAAATATTGAATCAAGAAGGTGTATCTGTGTGAAATATATGTGTATTATAGCTGGAAATAAATAGATTTTTATTTCTCTAAGACACGAGTTTGTTTTCGGCGCAACTCACCAGTAGCCCCTGCAAAAATGTTGCAACGGGTTCTTCTCAATATTTGTGTGGTTTACAAGACAAAATATAAAAGTGAAGTTAAAATAACGGGAATTTTAGAAGATAAATGAACCGATATTTATGTTTTTAATAGCCCTATGACGTTTTGGAATTGTCTTCATTAGAAAGAACATTATAAATGAAACTTAAGTATTGCGATTAAAATAAGACAGCATTAATGTGAAACAGTTTAGCGGAATCACTTATATAGAAAAAATTATCAATTAAACCTAAAATCGCAGACGAAACAGCTGGTAGCCTGTGGAAATTAGTATAAAGTAATGTGTATTTCCATAATCCAACCTTACATATGGAGCCTTTTGACCATCTACGCATCTCTATAATACGCATCAAATGTTGAGACTTTCTGAAAATGTTATTCAGGTTTTGGTTACTATATCTGTAACTGTTATTCTGATATAGATCTTTTAAAATAATTATATTTTGTATAAAATATCAGTACCAAAACAATTACTAAATGCGGATATACATTTTAAAAAACAAATCATTGTCTGCCTCCAGCAGATAACATTTTCAATACGCACCATTTTTAAGCATTATTTTATATATGCTAAAGACATGGCACTAAAATATAATACTATGCTTTATGACACATAGTAATTAAATAAGTATTTCGGCATAATATTATAAGTTAATAGTAAATCATAGGTTTCTTATTTAATTAAATATAACTCACTGTATAAGAGACTTTGTTGAAATTTCAGCTTGGAATATGGATTAGAATAATCTGACAGGCAAATAAGTACATAGGGTTAAATGAAATCTGCCTGAATACTAAAAAGAGTGTTTCATTAAACTTTTTGAAATTCCCGCAAAATATCAATGTGCATGTTTTAATTTTGAAACGGAGCTGAAAAATACGCACGTGTTGAAATTGTTATTTTTTTTCTTACTAAAGAAAGAAAGGATGATTATTTTCGGATAAACATATCGCATCCCATTCGTTATCATCCTCCTCATGCAGGATGTCTGCTGCAAATCTCCTTTAATCCCTTGAGTTTTGAATGCCGGTAATTATTAGCGTGACATCTGAATGTGGTAGAAAGACTCTGTGCTATTCAATGAGACTGTTTAAAGTACCTCCGTAAGCGGAATTAGTGTGACAGTGACGATGAAAGGAATTAGCATACCAGTCCCAAAAACTTAATAATATAAGGGGAAATTACCAGATAAATAGTTATGGAACAGCGCATTATCATCATCAATCACAAAAAATGCTCGAATGAATGCGAACAATAGTAGATTACAAACTAATTTTCGATTAGCGGTGCTATCATGTCAGGAATGTATAGTTAACTATCATTCGAAAACACAACTTTCTTTCTGCTGGGTATTCAATTCAAACTCCTGCCGATTTTCTGGCAGAAAACTGCTATTTAAAATGAGACTCTTTTCGAACTATCTAACCTTAAGCAAAAAAAAAAAAAAAAAAAAAAAAAAAAACCTTTTTTTGCAGATTCACCTCACAGCTCAGATGTTGTGGCACTTCTGGCAACGCCGCAAGAATTTTGAAATCTAAAATATGTCTGTATTATCGAGAGATTTTGTAGAAAGTGCAGCATGACATTCCATCCTTTTTCCAGATAAACAGACAGAGAAGAGATTTGTTACAAATGGCGGTACTTATTGGAGAAGATGTTCATTCTTGATACGTGTCACGAGGTGAGTGCTGATAAAAATGAAATATAACATATGCTACTCTTAGCCATCAATCCTTTCACAACGAATCGACAGCTTTCAACAAATTTGAGACGGAAAATTCTTGTCTGTTATTATAGTTCATGAAACTGATACAAGAGAGTACCACAAGCAGTTTTCAATGAATAGTATACAGTCACTTTTTTCATATTTAGATGGCACAACGATGTATGTTAAAAGTTGAAGAAAGAAGATTGGATTAGAAAATCAAGCTAAATATAAAGTGTTTCAGTTCACAAAAAGAAAAAGAAAACTTTTTTACTTTTATTAATTAATTTACGATTTTTTAAATTATGAAATTAAATAAGCAATGAATTAACGAATAAACAATGTCATTGAATTAGAAAATGAATGTGGTAGTATTTTGAATAACTGTAATAAATGCACAATAAATATTACTGGTTTTATGCCATCGAAGACCAATTCTAATATATACTTTTAAATCAAATATACTATCACAAAAAATTACAGAAACAAACAAACAATGCAGCATTTTTTCAAAATGTAATAATATTTTGGGAGTTGCATTTTTGAGAAAAGATTGTTTTATTTTGCCATTTTTTTTAAATTTCTTTTCTTTAATGTAGTTTGCAAACAGGATTCAATTTTTAAATTGGTGTGATTTTATTTGAGGAGTATTATTTTAGAGATCCTTAATCCAATGAAGGTGTTATGAGGCGTATTAATATGGTCCGTCAAAGTGTTGAGTGAAGAAATAACATTTTGATTTTTTTAAACAACCATCTTTTATTAAAACACAATTATAAATTCATAGAGCAACACAGTAATAAAAATATATACAGCTCGCGACACGTAATTGCATTGAGTCCCGAGATTGAGCGAGATGGAGAAATGCGCGTGAACATTCTCCCCCCGT